>DWPA01004120.1:0-13202 GCA_018251375.1 Calpodes ethlius | reverse complement strand
ATATTAACTAAGACGTTCTTATCAATTTCCGCGCGTTTATTGGACCCTCGCCAAGATACAGATATTTCGGCGTATCATTAACACTGACTGCCTGGGCCTCCATCCGACCAAAGTCCAATTTTACAGGAATGCTATTCTCGTTTTTTTAATCATTTGAATTACATCTCAACAGTATATTATGACTCCGCATTCCAAATATTTTTATTGAAAATTTAGTTCACAATAAAATTACAATATCGGGACTACATCGAAAATGTAGAATCAATCGAGAATAACTTTTTTGTAACGTAACATTGTTTTGATATTTATGATGAAATAATTTATGATTTATATTGTACTTAGGATTATAAAAGATTTCATGGTATAATTTAATATATTTTGTATATATATTAAAAGATCTGTATTTTATTTTAACAAACATTTAAATGTGCTAAAAATGCTCTCTCCAATTACAAATTCTGGGTTATTGAAAATAGGCCGTTTAGGCTCAAAAAATATTAAATTATGGAGAAATAAAGATCAGAATTTCTTAAAAAACTTTATTACAAAACTCTCTTATTTCATAACAACGATAAAATTACATATTGACATTATTTGCACCAACCACTGCTGTAGGATACACATTCGCGTTGAAGTTACTATGCCGTTCATAAGTTGTCTTTCTCGTATTAAATTACATTTTTAGTTTAATTGGAATGCCCAGCGCTGGATTTGTCTTGGGTTTATGAGTTCGGTGAAATAACTAAATGTTTTTCTATGACGGTTTTCAGTGTTATCTTAAATTTTTTTGAAATTAGCAGATGTCATGCTGAGTTGTAGTGTTAAATCGCTGGGTAATGCATCGCTTAGCTTAATATTAACTTAGCTACTATTATTACGGTTTCTTAAAATTAACGTTTTTTATAGCGTTCACTCCACCTCTTCCATTGGTCTCTCGTGTTGACTTGTCCCGAAGACATCTGTAACAAAATAATTCGTTTTATAGAATCATCAAAGTATACATCACAACTCATAACTGACCCACTGCTGGGCTCGGGTCTCCTCTTCCAGTGTGGAGGGTATATGCCATAGTTCACCACACTGGTCAATTGTGGGTTGATAAGACTAGATTATACCTCTTTATTTCAAGAAAACTTTGTGTGATTCTCAAATTGATTTAAACTAAAACAATTCAAAGTATCGTCGTTTACATCATGTGAACTCAATCCTTACTACAAGTTGATCAAAGACTAGCCGAAAGTAGGATAGAATGAATATATATTGAACGATGAATATATATAGTAATTCGATTCCAAGTTTTGGCAACGTTCAAATTAAATTGGACGCGGCCATGATTTCGTATGTGATTATACTTTGTAGTAACCATTTGAAACAAACTGTTATTTTGGAATATTGATCAAGATTATAATATAATCTGTGGTGAAATTTAAGTATATTTGGTTAGGTTCTATTAATTATTATCGTTGAATATATCTTGCATCAATTTCTTTCGTAAGTACTCACTTTTGAAATACGATAAAAAGTAAAACTGTTTCTTTTTTATTTTAATCCCTATTTTCTAATTTGTAATCTGTAAGAATCCAACATTTGATATATTATCGTATACATAGGAATTTCAAATATTAACGTAACATTAGTTTCCAATCATGTAGCCACGTCTTCTAAGTCTTAAACTGTCTGAATTCTCTGTGTTGGGAATGATTTAACAATTGTAAATGATTATATGAATGAAGTGCTGCGACTTGCAACATTGTTCTGTCAAATGCAATAATAGATGTTTGTCGTCGCTGAAAATAAATATAAACAATTTCATATTTTTATAAAATCTTGAGGCTTAAGTATTATTTTAATGTACAAAGTATTGTTCTGGAAAAATACAACAGCCATTACTCTATTGCAAGTCACTTCAATGTAATATTTTGATTGAAAAGTGTTGAAAACGAACGAAATAGATAGGAAGTTCAACAGCAAAATGATTACGAGGAATAAGGTGTGTGTTTTTAAACTGTATAGCGCGACATTTGTTATTTTTGAAAGGAGACAGTGTTATAAAGCATTAAATATCCGTATTACTAAAGAAATATATTGCGCCATTACTAGCAAACCAAATAGACAGCTCTTATTCTAAAATTAAAATGACCCTCATTAAAGGTCAACTCATTACCAATTGTCATTTGTTTACCATTTCACTGACCTTTTATATACATACGGAACTGAGTAGGTAGACTAGAGATCAGTGACCGCTTTCCCATACGTGACATAATTATACAATACTTTGTTGTCTTCGCCCTGTGCCAAGATATGCAAGACACGCTAAACGAAGATTTATCTTACCTTGACTAATGTTAATCGTCCTATTTTAATGACTAACAATTAGCAACTATCTTGTTGGCTACAAACAAACCGTTCCGTTTCACGTCCGCTTCCGTTTCGAGCTTTATAATGAATTGAACAGTTTTTAAAAATAAAACGGGCGTTTTATAGTGCTCTAAAGCAAGAAATTTAGAGACTAGTTTTCACGGTTATGGAGTTTACTGGTACGAAGTCAACTCTAATGTAGTTTTAAGCCATGCTTATCGTAAATATGCGTAGTCGTTGGGACTAAAGTAATATGTAAATTTTCAAATCCGTATGATGAGGCGAAGTAGTTTTAATTTAGCTCACAAAATCGGGTCAAATCGTGTAAACACAAACATTGCAAACAAACAAAGGTTTTTTATGGAATAGTTAAGATGATGAATCGAACATTCAAATAGCTATTCAATTCATTGAAATAGCTTGATATTCTAAATGAAATGTATTTAAACGATTCAAGAAATTGTAAATCATATCTCGTATTTTTGCACGAATCCCCAACGACACTGAGAACGTGCCTAGCAGCTTCCTACTATAATTATAATTGAGAAACGTCCAATGAAACACCATCACAATGTTCACAAATCGAGTACAGAGCTTCCAGCGATCTAAAAATACGAAAGCAAAAAATATTATCACTTTCTGAATGTCAGTATAACGTGTTATTTATGCGTTAGTTTGGTCCGATCCAACTATTTACGTATACGAGTGACGAAGAACATTTGAATATGACGTTGAGGCAAATATTTAGAATTGATAGTGCCGATGCGTTGTCTTACATTTATACGTCTGAATTTAATGCCAACATTTTTCACGGGATCGGTTCACGTTGCGCAGGAAATGCTTTAGTGCTAGCCGTCGCAGTTAAAGTTAAATTATTTACAATGTTGTAAATTTCGCTTTCTCAACCGAGTTTGTTATTTACGGTGTACAGGCGGACTATGTGACTATGTATTTTTCGTAAAATAGACGAGGAACAATACGGAGAAATATTATAGGATTGAAACGATTCATTGCAATTATAAAATAGTTCTAAAATATACCTGATACACATGTCTTGTTCAATTAGACATCTTACTAAACTAAACTTGTGTAAAAATATTCCAACCCGATTATACGCTACCGTTTTATTTTAATATATCGTAATAACTAACATTCCATTTCATCTCATTAAATTTCCTACGAAAACATTATTTTTAGAAGATACTCGAGAAACACTACGCGTTCTCTACTCTGATTTAAGTGCACAGTATTTTTAGATGATATGAACTACACAAATATTTTCTAAGTCGAAACACTATTTTGAGACGAGTTTCTTGACATAGAAACCGTACTAGAGTTGAATAGCTTGAAAGGAAAATAAAAAGGAAAGCATCTTTCACTGTTTTCATAGATGAAATTGATTAATGAAATTTTTAAAAAAGTTTATTTAGGTCCATAAGGCAAAAGAAAACACGACAACGAAACTATAAAAAAAGATTAATAAAACTTGTCGCGATAAAGTTTAATGATAATGGAAATCTTGATTTAAATACTGGTGCAATGCAGAAGCTGCGAAAAAGATCATATATTTGAGACAAATTTACGACAATCCGTCGATGTTGTCTGTGTCCGCGCCACATGATTTATGGTCAAAGATGCTGCCACGTATTTTTTCTAGTTTTAACTTCAAAATTAGCCACTAATAATATGAGTGGGCCTTGGCGTGTGATTTCTAAACAGCTAGATAATAATTTTTCAACCGTATTCTTTGATCTTTATTAGACGCGGACGTCCTAGCCAGCAGTCAAAACAGTAGATGTGTACTTAACGTAATTTATCTTACGCTGGACAGGCGTACATTTTTAAGACGGTGAATCCTTCAAATAAACTTGAACTTTGCTCCAATTATAAAGATTCAGTATAACAAACATTATTAGATTAAAATCAAAACTTTAACCCACAAATTTAGTAACACGTAAGCCCTCGGTAACATCTCCACGATACGATTCTCTATTACGGGTGGCTGGAAGTGGCCATGGGTGGCTATCGAATCCAGGACCCTTCGCATTGCGAGTTTGAGAACAGTTCATTTTGGGAGTGACGAGCAGAGGAGGTAATTTAGTAGAAGAAGTAGGTTAGTAGTAGGTAGTTCTTAACATGAACTCGTCATTATATCTCTGTGGATATCTGTCACACCAAAAGCTTCACCGGTGCCTTATGGGCCATGATAGAGGAAGGGAAACATAGTTCTCTGTGACACCGAAATAAGTTCGATAATATTTCGCGGTTGATACTGGAAGGAAGTTAGTCATTGGCCAGAAAAGAACTTTATGCCGTGAGTTGATTAGCAAAGCGCACCGTGAGGAAAGAGGATTGACTTGGACTTCTACAGGATGGATGGTTCCCCTAACGTCGTAGTAACACTTATTATTAACCAATTCGTATTGAATCCGTATTAATATTGTATTGTTCTATATATTCTACTGAATTTTAAATGCCCAATATGAATCCATTCCGCCATGACTGTGTATTTTCAATCTAATTTGATCTACAGAATCTATTAGATCTGATGAAACTGAAATATATTTATAAATATCAGTCATTGTTTCCAGTTCTGATTGTTTGGTTCACTTCTCTAAGTGTCTGAGATTATCACAAATGGCGGGTTTCATATTTTGTCGTATTTCTTCACGGCATCTTTTTCCTCTTATTAAACTTTTCTACTCTAAAGTTCTTTGAGTTCGTGATATGCTCAGGAAATATGTTCAGTACTAGAATAGTATTCTCTTTATTAAAATACACTATACAATCCTGATTGTGATTGATTACAGTCAAGAATATAAGCGACTAATGCTAAAAGTGATAGTTGCGACTGTACGCAAATGTGGTTCCGATGGAGTTTTGGAATGGGTTCACTTTTGCTTGTAAAGAATCATATATGTTTTTTCGTTAATTATCACAATTTGTTTAGCAATATGTAAGATAAAAAAGGGTAACGGATCATTTGTCTACAAGAGATATATCGTGAAGAAAGATTTACTGCGAATATAGATGGTTGATACATACTTCAAAGTGAGATTGATGCCAATTAGACAGGAGAGAATACGTCAATTTAGTACCCAATCCTGTAAAACATGTTGTTATATTATTGGATACAAATTGATCGAAACGTAAATAGATGTAAAGTGATGAAACCGTTACCTGATTAAAGTTCCCTTCAAACGAAAACTATTTCGTCTGTTCTGTAAATGTTACTTTTCGCTGCCTTTACTCATCATTACGGCGTCCATAACATGTTTACTGCTGGTGAATGCGTTTTGATCCTCTCCAACGTTTGGCAAATGTACAATTTCTTCAAAAAATACCGGAGATATTTTTATTTCATGGCGCAGGTTAGGTACTATATCTTACGGTCGTCGAGAGTTTTGGTTCAATTATGCGAGTTAATTTTAGACGGTGAATCGAGAATTTCAGGAGCAGTTGCAGCCGCGTTATAGGCGTACCTAAATACTAACATGTTTTCGGTAATAAATTGCTCAGACAATGTACGTTGTGTGCGAACAAAACTGGTACATTATTACATAGGTTTTATAAATAAATAACTAATATATTATTTCAGAAATGAATAACTAGTTTATAAAGAACCTTAATGTTCTTACATGAATGTAAAATACGTTCCCTTCATAAAGATTTCAATACGATGTTTTAAGCATCTAATAATACTAATCCATTTTGAATATTAGGTACATAATTCTAAATCTGATTTTTATTTTCTCGCTATGTATGTTTTATTTGATCTAACTCCGAAATAATTTTATAATGTTTAAATATTTGTTTTGTTTAATTCAAAATATACTAAGATATTTTAAACCACATTTATTTCTAAGTCCTGAATAAGCTCAAAAAGATCTACTGAACAAATCATATATCTTCTGATTCGCAGCGCTCTCCAATGTAAACATTGCGTTGGTTTTTATTACTTTGAGATTATTTTTATAGTCGCTGCGAGAATTTTTCAATTTACTGGTGCGATACAGGAGGCTTGTAATACAGTTACAATGATATATCTATCGACAATAATTTTGCTTTTAGATCCATTGATTTCATTTGTTTTACGAGGAGACCTGATCGTTAGGAAACCGATTCTATAAATTCGAAGATTCAAACTATTTATATTAAAGCAAACTATAAGACTATGAAATCTAGATCTCCATTTTTGTACACGGAAATTAGACAATTACGTTGGACTGAACCTATAATAAATTTAGCAAAAGGAAAAAATAATAAAATTATCAAAACTTCAACGGAAACTAATAGGATACTGGAGGCGAACGACACTTAAAGCTGCACACTAAATATTACAACACCTTAGAGCACCTCAGAACATCCCAGAGTAGAGTAACCAGAGGCTGGCCAGGAGGAGCACGAGGATCATGTAGGTGGCGATGAGGTTGGTGGTCTCGTGGTTCGGCATCTTGATCGGTTCCAAGAACACGTTCACTGGACAAGAGGCTCCAGAAAACTGACGGGAAACGCAAATTTGTCGCCGGGCGCCCGATCGCCTACGCTAAGCCACGCCTCTGTCTAACGTCGAATATCATCCACATTTATAAATATGAGTACGATAATAGATACCTCGCCCCATTGACAGGTGCCATGGATCTGGAACTCTGTGCTGATTGATTCCTCATGTCACTGGACTACCGGCATTCAACATAAATATTGGCGTTCAATTTACGAGTAGGTTCTTTAAGTTTGCGTCTTCCTTAAACTGATTTCCTTTCCTTACGGCCCGATGTCGTGATTGTGTCTAAGCACTTTAATGTTTTTCATTAGTTCATACGTTTCAAAAGTGCCCAATTTATAGCAAAATACATAAGCAAAGTCCCTAACCAAAACCCGTAATCTGTAAATGATTTTTAAACTACATGTTATGTGGTTCGCGTCCAAATCGTCCAGTCGCGTCTATTTATTTCTAAAACGCTCATATCAAACCTATTTAAGTAAAACATCTTTCTATATTTTTGCAACAACAATGTCCTTTACCATAAGAAATAAGATTTAAAAATTAGTAACGATAGTAACTTGAAAATATCAGGAGACGACAAACCCTTCACAACACAATAACACTGACGTAACTTACACTCGGGAGAGCGTTCGCACTAGAAGACGGCCGAGTAGAGCAGCCACAGGAAGAACAGGAGGATCACAAGGATCATGTAGGTGGCGGCGAGATTGACGGTCTCCGCGTTGATCGGCATGATTGTAGTGTGGCGGAGGCAGAACTGATCGGCTGAGGATCCTCGCACCGCATGGGTGCTCCCACGTCAACGACCAGGGCCAGACTCAGGCGATAGGGGTGCTTCCAGAATTTTTAAGCCTACATTTTTTATCGAAAACTTAATAAGCTACCCATTTAAAGCAGTTATAACTATGTGGGATATGAAGTAGTTTATTACGGAGATCTTACCCTGATATTGCATTTTAAACATTATGAAGTTTTCGTATACCTACAAGAGAAATGTTGTGAAAAAACCAGAAATTACATAATTCTACCATAATGATCTTCAATACAAGATAACTTATAATAAACCTCGTTGAGATTTGATAGTTTTAAAGCGATGAATAAACGCTAGGGACCCAAAACCATACATTTTTTTATATTTCAAACTCAACTAATATTTGATGCTTATACAAAATATTTTTATTCAGGGATAAAAAAATCTTAAGTGTATTTTATACACATAAATGTGAATAACTATGAACTCATATGCAAAACACACAGGAGAACAAAAAAACACTGCAAAATTTTATAATTCCTCAAGCAGGATGCTGTCTTGGAAATGTGAATCGAAAATAATTTATGTGGAGTTCTGTCGAACTTCGCCAGCTCGCTGTTGGCAGAACAACAATAAAATTCTATGAAACGTCATATGAATTTCCGTTACAAGATTATGAATTCCTGTTGTTATTAAAATTAATGATTTCATTTAGTGTTTCCTCTTTCCGGAATATTAGGACTATTATTTAAATAAATATTTTGGTGGAAATTAACAGCAAAAAAGAACTTAATAAATACTTACAGTTTTTAAAAGGCTGAATATAGCGCCCACAAGGATACCAGCAGCAGGAGGAGTATGCAATAAGTTGCAAATAAATTAGTACCTTCGGAGGATTTCAACATCTTGTACCCGTCTGTGTCGCGTTTCAGTCACTACTGAGGGGACTTTTGAAGAACAAAACTGAAATAATTATTTGAACTAAACAAAAATCTATTTTTTGTTTTGGCGACGCGTCAGAATTAATTACATGTCAGTTCGGAATCTGTCGCGAGCTTTATCCCGCTTTCAATCATGGCCTGCAACGAATTTTCTCCGAATTCAATAATGATTTTAAAAAGCCCGTTACGTCCTTTGTTGTCCATTTTTGTAACGAAGCTTTTTCGATGACTAATTAAATTGTAACGTTCGTACGCATAATTTTTTTTTATACTGCAACTATTAATGTCAGTTTTTTATCTTAGATTTCTCCAGCGGTTATCGATTGCGTTGAATCCGGCCCTGTCGGCGAATAATTTCTGGAGAATGATAAGCTGCGCTATATTTGTTCTGGAGCATCGATCGTTCAAGAAGTTCAGTTTTTAGTGAGTACAATGCACGCCGCACACGACTTATTTCGGCCTCCATAATGATTCTGCTACCAGCTTTGCTACAGGGCTAAATAACAAAACAAGTATCTATAAGGGTATACAAATAACCATCAAATATGTTAATATAAACATTAACATCAATGTATTTGTATTCCAGGATCGTAGAAGTTAACCTGGGGTGATTTGAAATTCAGAGTAATTTAAGGCGTTACTTAAGATTTTTTATCTGCCGGGCTAGTTTTTATCCTCTTTTTAAATTCAACCGTGAAGTATGTTTCGCTTGGTCATAAACTTAGTAACTGGGTTTCCCATTACTCTGGTTTAGTTGTGATAGCGAAACCCGGGTGGTCGAATTACTAAATGATTTCGTTATATAATATATATGTGTTGTAACACGCATACATTACTTAAGTTTTCCGTAAGTTGGCTCCCAAATTTTATTGACTGTGGACCCCTTACTATGCCGCTTGGTTTTCTGTGAACCCCCGGTCTTTAGAGTACATATATAAATTCAAAGGGAGTGTTCTAAAAATAATTATGGAAATAAAAAACGTTTTGAATTCATGGTAAACAAAAACTAAGGTTACAGCCTGCAATCTATAGATTCTTGTGGACCCCTAATGACAGAACCTCCAATTTTATTTGTCCGTGGCATTCCTGCATATCGTCAGTGGGGCCCTTGTGAACCATTTTGGGAATCAATGGTATATAGAGAGAATATTCTTCCCAATCAATCTCATACCAATTAGGGTACCATTAGAGGTGACAGAAGATGATTTCATGTATAGTGTCAGTGCTTCGCGTAAGACTTATATTATTAATGGTATCAGTATTACTACTGGTATTTTTATCGTTCTGTGAATCCTGTTTAGGAAATAACCGCTCTATTGCTTGGGTCAGCCGTCTCACGATTTATTGTGTTCCAGATGTGATCTGGAGTTAATGCTTTCATCTCTTGTTTTTTGACTGATATTTGTATTGGTGATGCATACGAGTATTATTGATATACATCGGTGATGGTGTCAAACCATGAAACTATATCCCTTTTAATGTAATTAGGTGAAAAACAAGTGGACAACCCACTTCATGGCTAGCAGCTTCGTTTATTGTTAATCATAAATATTACGAAAATGCTGCTAAAGCAAAACTTACATAGATTTTGGTTGAGCTGGGACTTTATGTGGAATACCAAGGGATCGGCCAAATATTAGGCAAATCGAAATGCCGTGATAGCGAAAGGTATCTTCTAAGATGTATGATGTTAACCTATTAAGAAGTACATTTAATCTTAATTATGTAGGGTTCCTGAGATCTTTTGTTTCTCTTTAGCAAATTGTGTTCTTAGTTCCCCCGATAAATTACAATATAGTCAATTATTAATTATTTTATATTTGTTCTTGACGGTTGACTTGCAGAGATTATTGCTTAGCTTAATTATTACTGCGACTGGATACGATATTAAATTAATGTCTTTATAGAATGTAACATCTACCACACATAACACATTAACGCACATTATAAAGTTATATTGTAAAATCTTTATAAAAGTTACATACTTATCATATTACTTATTTGCTTAAGCAAATAATTTAATTTTTTATATAACAGCCACATACATTAAATCTGCCTGATTTTATGTGTTCTAATATAATCCACGTGTATCTATCCGCTGTTTCTCAACTAAAACGTTATTTATTTATTCAAGATTGGATATATTAGGTATCATTACCAGTAACGAAATTAATCTTTTACTGATTTTAAATATATTGCACGAAAACGTAGGTATGCATAATATCTTCGCCTATTTATCTCATCCTGTTTAATTACAACCTATGAAATTAATGAGGGAAACTGAAACACCAGCTACCCAGATATTTAAATTCAATAACTGATCTCACAACACAATTTTCAACTTTCTGGCTTTTACCTCACGGTCTGTTATCGTCGCACTACATTTTTAGACGAGACGAAAACTTGTTATGTGGTGGATACATTATTAACGCAAATGTAAACTATTTTATAGTAAAGCACTCGTAAAACACAGATCAAACGCGGTTTAACAGACCTCTTAAAATTCTAACGCCTATAACGTCACTACGGCATGTTATTTATACTCAACGCTAAACTATGCATTACTTTGCCAGAGGAAATTGGGGTGAGAATAATTATGAATGAGATGCAATCAACATTTATATTCAATTTGTTTATCATAATAGTTACAAGACGATGGCTCTGTAGTTTGAAACTTGGCCGCCTGATTGTAAGTTGTCGTCGACGTCAAGTCCAAATGGGACCAGTAATAGTAAATAGTTTACCAAAGGAACCAAAAATTACTTTTATCGTTGGCTTATCGTTGGATCGCAGGATTGCAGCGAGGGTTTTAAAGCACTTAAGCTTATAATAGGGTTTCTCCAGTGGTGGACATTCTACTTTATACCCTCGATGAGTGACTAATTAGGTGTAAATTACGAATAATCATATTGCAGTACTTGGGAAAGAAACACACATTTTTTTTAAACTTTTTTAACTTGCAACCAATTTTTATTGATTTATTATAAATCCCACGATGTTGAAATATTATGCATTGCTCTAGTTCTGATTGTAATGCATCTTTATGACAATGATGGCCTGATACTACCTGAACTTAGCAGCACAACTATTTAATGTTTTTCAATGTAAATAGGTATCAGGATTTTAGCTTCTAAAACTGTTTATTTACTATAAAACTAAGTAAAATAGTTCTAATGTTATTATTCCACTTCAGTAAAATTTTAATGTTGAATATAGATAAACAAAGGCAGAACTCGCGCGGTTTTTATTTCTGCACACTTTTTTTTCAATTTGGCGCGCGTGCGTTTTTCTTAATCATACAGCCTGTAATTGTTTTATTCAATGCGTGTGATCTTTGCTACTTATACTTATAATTTTCATATTTTAAGAACAAATCAATTTATTCGAAAGTTAAAAATGGAATTTTAGTCCCTGATTGCTTTTCGAATAGGCGAGATAAAATAAAAGTTTGCTTTTCCCGCCTAATTATAATTAAGGTGATAATTTGGTGAACTTGATTCCAGCTTAGGAATATAAGGAGTACATTACAACACGTAACTTGCGTTATCGGGGTATCTCAGTTCGCATTCCGCACAAATATATATTTTATGAATTAGGTACCACCCCTTGAATAAATGTTAAGGAAATCTGCATATCAAAAATACATATGTCCTTACTTATTTCAAGGGCATGTGAAATATGTTTCTATTTTGAAAATGTATAATAGATCTTGACCTACATTCCTTTTATTCTGAACGGAAACCCTTGATCACCTCAAGATCAATTTCATATTAGATATATAGGAACTTATTGTTATAAACTTTTTTTACTTTGATGGGAAAAGCATGTATGATGCTGACGGGTATTTATATAACAGTACATGTGATAATTAATTAATCATACTCTGAAACTAGCCTTACATTTGTTCTGTTATGTAAAAATAACATATTTTTGGGTCCAAAGTGATATTTTAATTAAAAGAACAATTTTATTAACACATAACCTGTAATCATAATTTAAACAAAACTTGAATTACATTAGAAACAATCTAGACATATAAGCAACCAAAACTGCTTTACAATATTCAGATCAGATCAGATTAATATAGCGACAAGCAATATAACTTTCGCATGCAAGGATATGAGAGAACTGTCACTTAGACATCACAATCAGACTTATATAGGAACTACCCTTCCACTTTGCCTACTACTACCCTTTAAGATTGCTAACAATATATAATAGAAGGATCACCGCGTTATAGGATGCAAGTAGTAGCAGACAGGTATACCTATTAAACATAATAGATACCCATCACAGCTGCTGCTGCACGCATTGCTTTTCGTTATTTTTATCTGCTAAGTGCCTACCTTGGCTACGATGGCCACAAGTGCGTTGCGAAGCGGTTTAGTTAATTGCCTGGAATTATTCCAATGGATTCTTTGGGACCTACGACATTTTTATATTTTATTACTTGCCATCAAAGTTGCTATAACGACGAGCAATTTCAATTTTAAATTTCCAATGTAAATATTTTTTTTATTTATCCGTCGTCTAATTTGGTTCATGATTATTTCCGGAAGACATTTTATTTTAACTAGCCGCGATGCCGGGTGATTACATATATTGCTTTAATTAGGTTAACTAATAATAATCAGTTTATTTTTAC
>DWPA01004119.1:0-13202 GCA_018251375.1 Calpodes ethlius | reverse complement strand
AATATAAATAACTAAATCGCCTATTTCGTTTCGGGCAGATCTGACCTCTTGGCACCCGAGCGACACGGTCAGATCTGACCCCCAGGCACTCGACGGATTAATAAATTTAATGGAACTGTCAACTATTTATAATTTCCTGAGAGCATGAGTCAGCGTACAGCAATGTGGTGATTGAGAATAACAGATTTGTATTACGTATCTCGTTTGGCAACGCAACGGTGATCATTACTTTAGCTGTCAAAGTCGAAGTTTTATTACCAGAAAACATGAAGGCAATAGAAATAGGAGTTAAGTCTACACGGAAAGGTACCATTGACAACATTTCAAAATTTAAAAGTGTTGATAAGAATTTTTTTTTTTTTGGTGAGCCAAATATCATATTTTTTTACTATTTGAAGAAATGACGTGACGTATACAGCATAAACACTCAGTTGTTAAGTTATAAATATTTTCATTATTGCCTTAAATATGATTAAATATTTTCATTATTGCCTTAAATATGATTAAATATTTTCAATGTCCCAAATGTATTTTTTACAAAGTGCAAAGAAAATGTCACGTGACACTTTTTGTAGACTTTACCACAGATTCCCAAAGTGGTCCACGAGGTCTCGATGGTCCCTAATGATCTACAGAGGGTCCCCGAAAGCGCTAAATAAACTGACAATTCATGAGATATCAATGAAAGTCAATATAATCTCATTTTAGCAGATTGTGACCTTACTTTTGGTATTCTATGAATAGATTAATATATATACTGATGAACTTATATACTTTGAAAACCAAAAAGCGTAGTAAGGGTTTCAGGAGTCAAAAAAATATGAGCACGTTTGGTCTATGAAAAGGAATAAACGTGGATAGCACATGAAGCTGTATAGGCCGCCAGGACCACCAGCAACAGTTAATTTGAACCGAAAATAATAATAAACGCTAGTGTGCCGAACAAGTGCCCTCATTAAACGTTTACGTCTATTTGGAATTAAATAAAATTGAAAGTGAAAATTACGAATGAGTGAAAACATAATTTAAAAGAAATATGATAAATACAGGTCTTATTATGTAACAAATAAGTACTTATAAGTAACTTATATGTTAGAAAATAAATATTTTCAAATAAACACTCACTAATATATCCGAGAGCAGGTATCTAAAGGAAACACATGACAAACGTTCGTATAAAATCTACATGATATCTAAATAGAAACAACTATAAAAAGTAACGTGTTTTTACAACAAGAAGAAAACACATTTCCTATATTAAATGTCTTTGAATACAAAGTTATGTAAACAAGCAAACTGCACGCGGCGGTGCATTTAAAAATTATTGCGCTATGACTTCCACTCGTATGTACGAGACCTTCGTACATTTATACAACAAGTACTTCATTCTTAACGTACGGAAAATTATATTTATTAAAATTAAAATTTTGGCCTTCTCAAAGAATAATAGCACTGGAAAATAAACCATCAATAACAACCATGTTTTAATGGAGTATCTGAAACTCTGAAATGATTCATACATGTATAGATAGTATTATAAATGCGTAAGCATATTATTTTGTTTCATTTGTGTCTTTTTTCACAACCACAGTGATTGAAAGGAATTGACAACCTTTTTGGTTCAATCTCAACAACAGAATATCCTGTATTTTATAACTCGAGTAAGTTATACGTAATGTAAAAATTAATAGGTAATTTCGGAGTTCACCGCGGGCCATTACCGTGACATAGGATCTTTGTATTACTTTGACTAACGATAAATCAATAAAGGCGACGAACTTTATCATTTTTAAAATATTGATTTTTAATCTGTTGATAATATTTGCTATCGGATGCGGTACGGGAAACCAGCTAACCTCTGATTTTTTAATTAGAGGCTAAAATATAAATTTTCATTTTATTTCTTTTATACAGGAACAAATTAACAACTAACCATAAGTTGTGGATAAAGATAACCCTATACCATATGTGCGTTCGTTTGATTTGTTTGGCTACGCCTCTATGATGTACCTAGTTTAACGAATTTCTACCAGGTTTTGTTACTTATGATCATGGGCACTTGCACCTTCCCTTGTCAGCAACGAATATTTTTTTCTTTAATACATTTTGTTACCATAAAACCTTATGACGTAAAAGCATTTTCAAATACCCATACAATTTTAATTTATCATTAACTTATATATAATTACATATACATCATAGTTGAATGTGAAGACGCCGATACACCTCCCCAAAAAACAATCCTAGCTTCCATCTGGAGATCACTATCAATGAAATGCTATATACAAACAAGCAACAGCTATTAGTACTAAAATAATTAATTACAATGTTTCTATTTGAAACAAAATATCAGTAGGTAACCCGACCTTAAAACTTTAGACCTGTTAAAGTATTCAGAGGTACGAATTACTAAATTATTTCAATCAGTTAATCCGTTTTAGCGTATTACACGTAAATCGGATAGACCCAAGCGACGTTTTGTTCTGAAATATTATGATGGATGTCTGTTTCTACTTTCTGTGAATGTTAAGTTTTGGAATGAAATATGAAGTTTAGTTATGTGACATCACCTATCAGTTACGTGAGGGCATTCATCCAATGACTTTGTATACGTGTTTTGCTTTAAATAACCTTAGATACAGTTATTCTTTGCGCATAACATTAACCTTTTTAATTTTTACCAAAGTCCTGTGATATAAATAGAAAGCTTGTAATATTTTTTGGGTATATCAATACATATTTATCACAACGACAAAGTGGCGTGATAAAATTTAAAGATAAAATAATTTTGTATCTCCCCTAAAAGTGAAGTGGAAATGAGTTTCGTTCGTATCGGGTATCATTAGATAATTAGTTTAAAAACATTTCGGGCACAATCTTTCGGTTTTATAATTTATTTGCGAAATATTAAGATTGAATGTTCTAATTCTGTTGGAGAGAAGCCACTGCTTGTCATAGCCTGTTTTTGTCGGGCCTGTATCAAAATAAATTAAGAAGCCTTATTCGGACGGAATTGTTATTGAGACATTTTATGAATTTTTACTTACACGCCCTGGAGCTCATATAGCCCAGAGGCGCCGTATCATTGATACGGCTGATACGATGATACCTACGCTCCTGGAGTCAAGGTTACATTAAGATATTTGATTTTTACCCACCTGTTTAATTACGAACCTTCTAGATGAAATGTTCCAACGATTACAGCGATAGCTAGTAGATATTAATTAAATCCCTTGCTTCTTTCTGGACCATCAATGAATAGATCATGTTATAAGTGCTACCTAGCCGTCCACGGATGACCAGATACGATAACCAGTTAAGCCATATAGTATTAGGTTACCATTTGTTTGCCGGTCCGTATTTTCTATGTTATTTTATAAGTAATTAACTGTGCGTTTTAACATATTTAATACAATGGTATAAAAATTTAAATATTTAATGAATATAATTTTTGTCTAAGAACATTAATCTATACCTATCTACTTACCTATTTATCATTTCATAATGATATTAATTGCATAATTACTTTTCCTCGTCAAAAACACATAAACATTATTAAGTATAATTAATACAAGCTAATTATAGCTACTGCGTCAAAGAATACACCTACGGTTAACTTTTTAAAATTTGATATTCAATTACTGGGGGTCTCATACTACTAGAAATGATCTTGTAGTTTTATAGCGAATCTGAGAATAGCATTTTGATTCTTTTTTATTATAATATTGTTTCAAAATGTCTTTGTACTTCTAGATAGGGCCAGTAGCAGATACACGATGGCGATCTTCTGGAAAGAAAATTGTAGAGGACAACAACATCGCAATACACGTCACTCCACCCGATGGAGAAGAAGAAGACGAGTTCGTGCCGCAGCTGCGTCTGCGCCGCAAGATGAGCAGCCCGCTCACGGCGCTCCCTGGCCCGGAGAATTTCGGCAATGCACCCGGTAACAAAAATAAGTAATAAACAAGCTTGCAACCTCTAAGATACCCTTTGTTACGTGTGGCATAGAATACATAAACATAAGCCATCACCCGAGGACAAACATTTATTTATCACATAATTGAAACTGGGTTTCAATTCAATGGCACTACCAATTTTCCTATGGGTTCTTCAAACGCAACGAACGAATGATCTAACTATTTCAATTACTACTAACTTCTTTTTAGAACTTCTACGTTCAAACTGTACTAGAGTACAGCGTATACACAGTTATTTAACTTACATTTATAACTGTAATTTATAATTCTGTACTTGCATTATTTTGCGCTCTCTACCCTGTTTCCTCTAAATAATTAATACTACTTATTCCAAGCAACGTTTGCCTGAAAGAGATCGCTCTAAGTGTAAATGGTAACTCAGTTAAATTCCTTTGTGTTGATTTATTATTTGTGTACAATAAAAATATTTCGTATTTGTATACGCAGTCCATAAAAAAGCAACATAATAAGATTGGAAGAAATGGAATAAGTTTAGTTTATGTAAGGGTTTGCAGTTTTTATACAAACGAAAAACGTAATCCTTCAAAGTGTATTCCCATTGACATTTTTCAATAATATTAATGTATTATAATAATATTATTTGGGTGTTTAGCAGAGTCCCACGCAGATGATTTTTGTATACGTTACGATACTTCTTATTACTTTGTACGAAACAGGGCCGCGTTGAAAGTAATTATATCGAACGTTCCCGATGTTGGCATTTTAGTACGACATTTTAGTACTGTTATGTTTGATATGGAAATAATTTTCGATAAAAAGAATCTAAACGTCAATTCCGATTACGGTAAGAAATTCTTATACCTCCTTCTCCGCAATTCTCAGTTAAATTGACTCGATTCTCCACATTAACTCAAATATCTCCAGATCAAGTGATCAGTTCATGTTCAGATCAACTAACCGGGTATTATTAATAATTAACTAATCGTAGTAATTTTATTCAAATTTGTCGATCACTATTGACTCAATTTACGCGTTGACACGGCTTAATGTGTTAAATGTACTTCTTCTCAATACTACATGTAATTGCTAGAACTATTAAACCAATTTGATTGCCTCACTTACCTCTAAGTAAAACGAGATGACTTGAATCAAATCTACGTTTTAACAAAGGATTCATTTAAAGCCCTATTTGTATACATCGCAACGTAACATATCATAACGTCGGCAAAAAAATTAAGTAGAAAACCTCCGTCAAGGTTTTTACGCCTTTACGGTAGATTAACTGAAGATCTGTCTTTTTTTTTCGGGTTAATTTATACGCAAAAATATATATTCCGCGTGGTTTCAGAGAAAAGTTGATAGAATTAAAAGTCTATTTTTCTATTCTGTCACTACTAGAGAAACCTTAAATTTAACAATCTTAACAATTTTTTAAGCCTGCTTAAAAATGTACGCAGACACCAAAGAGCCATTTTCGTAATAAGTCTGAATAAAATAAATCCATATATTAAAGTGATATATCAAGTGATCACTAACTATAAGATAGAGTTGCTCGTCTCGTGCCGCCGACAATCTACAACTTGACGCTTCCAAATAACCCGCTGACAAGAAAATTGATGACGCGTGTTGGCAGCTTCAGTGTATAAACTCTTACATAATAACTTGAAGTAAAATAATCCAAGCAGCAAATCCGTCGCATTTATCACAGAAGTGTTAGTAGAATTCAAAAGTAGATGCCTCTGAGATCAACGTTCTTATGTTTTATTCTAGAAAACCTGCGGTCATCTCCAACGCGGACGCTCTCGCCCCTGGACCGTACCAAGCGACGGTTCAGTACAATGGTATCCAGCGCCGCAGCCGCTGCAGTATCCCGCCGTCTCTCTGCTACCATCGGCTGGTGTCTCGCCTCCCCTACGCAGGTCAAGCCTCAAATCGTCCGGCAAGGACGCGCCCTCTGCCTTCAGTACATAAAAGCTCAGATACGAAGATCTGCTAGCTGTCCAAATAAAGTAAGAACATTTTACGAGCAATTTTTATTAGTTTTTGTACGTTCAGTAATTAAGACAACAACTTTTTTTTTTTATCCGAAATACTTTATTTTCTACTTGTAATTAAACATTTAGTTTTAGTAGAATTGAACTAATCTAGAAAGTTTTTCGTTTAGATACTTTAGTTACGGGCTTCTGAAAGACTATTGTTTCGATTTACTTTACTTAAAAGTAAAGAATTATTTTGTAAAATTGACGTACCGTTTTAGAAATAAATATGGTGTTATTAGAAGTAGAACGCTATTCCACGTTTGAGCTCGAGATTCTACGTACAATGGGATCCCGACGCAACCAAATGACAAGTAATGTGTAAATTATACCAACTTGATTGATATTAGGTGCTTTAGGTACAAAAAACGACTATCTTGATTACATATTCATCAACTCGTATTACATATCACGAATTCAACGTTTAACGGTCTAATGGTCTTACAGCAATTAGTAATGAAGAGACTGCAGCAAATGCTAGAAACGGAATGTCCAGAGGAGGCGATGGCCAACGCTGAAACTGGAGTATTCGCGGCGCTGCGGGCTCTCTGCGCAGCTCTCGAGAGGAAGAGACCCGACGCGTTCCGCCAAGTTGCCCGCCAAGCCACACGAGCACCATCTGCCATGCTGCGCTCCGACACTGCCCTCTCCGAATTAGCTCTCGCTCTTGCACGTCGAATTACCAGAGAGAACATTACTTGGTCAAAGGTTATAATTTTACTATCATATTATATTAGTTCTGCCACCAATAGTGATCAGTAGGATTATTGGAAATAAACGATAATACTGTCCACACAGAGCCGATTAACAGCTTACAGTATTACCAGACGCGTGAGAGAAGCGTTGTCCAATAAGAGAAAATAATAAATCTATGTTCCTCTTATCGCAATAATAGCAGGGATTACTTGTGAATATCGTTTGTTATAATATGCGGCGTTTTGTGGCACAAGTAAATTAAACTATGCATTTTCATAGGAATTTACGCCCGACAACGTTACCATGCTACATGTTGTATTGTACATAGACTCTCAAATAACTTTCCAACACTGCAATCGTATTTCGATTCCTTCCTTAAGTAATGCCTTAACTCGATTTATTTTAAAAATAAGTTTAACTAGTAAAATTTAACTAGTCAAACAGGAAAGGAAGATTATGATATAGCTAAGGCTGGACGCCCAGGCTTCAAAAGAAGAAACGTTACATCGCAGCAGTTTCGCTTAGTAGGGAATTAGGCTGAATACACATGACGATTATGCGGTGTACTTTTGGATGTAGGTATACCATCGAATTTCGACTGCAGTTACAACAGAAAATACAGAAGTATTTTGTCTTCCGACGTTTATGGGATCTAAATCATTCAAATATGGCATTTTACGAGGGTTACCGAGTTAACGTTAAGTCACGATATCAGTTCAATTGTTAACATATTCAGCAGAACCTTTCTATTTGACCTAATAAAACATTTTGCATTCGTTTTTGTGCACACAGTATAACATCTTCAGATGTTGGTACTGTGGTTTTTCTTTTTCGCGTTTTAAAACAATTGACGAGTAATTTCTGTCCTCGTTTGTTTTCTAAGGAACTTACTCGTAATCTTTTGCCCCTGGAAGTTTAAGAATACTACTAAACTACCAACTTAAATGGATTTTATGACAGCGCCATTAATTTTAAACATATTTATTTCAGACTTCTTCCTTCCTTTTATTAGGAAAACTTTTCTAACAAATTAAAGATTCTGAGCTAACGTAAAATAACCTTTCAAGTTTGGATAACTTTGACACGAAGTCTCTTTCTAATGAAAACTTGTCGTTACTACTTTTAGCTATAGAAGTACTAGTATTTTGTACATTCACTGGAATTAAACACTGATGAGAAGTTATGAAATTAAATCTTCAATAACAAGAACGAGACTGTCAAAGTTTAAATAGTAATATAATTTTGCTATGTTATAATAATTTAAAGTACGGCTCGCGACAAACTTTTCCTTGTTAGACGATTTGGAATATTTTAAAATAGGTACATACCATATAGTGACTCCCATTCCGCACTCGAAATTCGAATTCGCAATTCATTCTCTTGAAAAGTTACTGTAGGTACATTGAAAATAATGAACTTTTTTATTGAAATAAATGTATTTGTAACATATTTTATACAAAATCTAGCCTCATGTTCTTCTTCTCCGTGTAAACTTTCTATACTAAATCACAAACTCCTACGTGCCTGCGTTACTTCCAAAAAAAGGCACAAGGCTCTCCCATCACGTACTATATAGATTACGATATAAGTTTTTAGTTTGTGTGTCAACGTACTTTCGTACTTACACATGTATTTGACTTTGAAACTTTGCTTTCAATTAAATTTATGGAAATTCATAAAGAGGAATGCACTTCAAAGTTATTAATTGGAATTAATTATTCCAAACAAATTATCATACGATCTCAATAGCTCTTCAGTAGATAAACTTTCAAAAGTTTTTAAGCCGACAGCTTTAGTCAGTGCGATCTATTTCATTTCAGATAGCAGCTATTTATTGCGTGTGTGGCGCGTTAGCAAGAGAGGCAGCTGAGGCTTCTACGACGGAACCAGCTCTGGAGCTGGTGGCGGCTCCAGCTGCGGCCATCGCGGATCTATTACACGAAGAATGCGGCTCTTGGATAGCGTCCCACGGTGGCTGGGTATTTAACATACATTACAACCTATATTACAAAGTCTCTGACCGCGAGAAGCTGTTAAGACCGATATGGATATGGTATAAATATATATCGCCCACGTTAATCAGTGACGATGTAACATTCTATTGGTGAAATAAAAATCTAAGGTGTAGTTTCGAAGAGTACCTACTACATATAATTATGTATACTCAAACATCACCTATTGATATTAGTATATAGCAAGCTAACAAACCACTTCGTTTCAGATTACGGTATCTATAAAAAAAATTATTCGTGTTGTCAAGTTTTTTCATAAATTCAATGCATTTTATAAAAATATTTTATAAATTTAATTCAAGTCCCACCGTGTCAAAACAACACAAATATTGTAGAAGTCAGGAAGTTTATAAATATACATAAGTATATATACAGTATAAAAATATGTGCAATTTGTATACACCGCAAAACATTATCTATATGCAACGATATAGTGAGCTTCAAAATTGACCCTCAAATAATAATCATGTCAGTCACATCACATACAAACACTAATATATTATATAAAATACCTACATGCAAATAACATCGTTAAATGACTTGTTATTTATTATATCAAACCTACGTTTGATTACCTACGTAATCAAGCAATTCAATGCGATTCACGGAATCTGTCTTATTTGTTTTCGCTGTACCATTGTAAGTAAATTTAATCCTTAATGAAAGGTCCTTCACCATTCGATATCCATTTAATAAAGCTCTATTCTTGCTCTCCAAAGTAATTTACATTGTATCCGTATATTGAATTTGTTGCTATACAACCCCATAAACTTTTCCATTAGGTACCCTATTACCTTTGTCTACCCTCAAGGAAATAAGCAAATAATTGCGGCTATGAAAAGCTAGCGTGACAACGATTTTCTGTTGTTTTGCTTCAAAACTGTTGATATCAATAAAAATTGACATGAGGTTATTTATAGTTTATGTAGTATCTACTGGCTGTTACCCGCGGCTCCGCCCGCGTGTGTGAAAAGAGAAGCAGAAAAATGATTGTCAATTTCTTTCTATCAATGATTGTCAGTTTACGCTTTGTTTTTAAACACTTTCTTTAATTTGATTGAAATATACATCGTAATGGATCTTTCCACAAAAATGAAATATTCTTTTACGGGAAAAAGTAGACTATGGTACTCGTTGTCCACTCAACTATCTCCAAACCAAAAATCATATCATAGCAACGCTCCGTTGCACCGTGAAAAAACAAACACACTTTCGCATTTATAATACAAGTACTTGTGGCTACCTTTTTGTTTGTGTAGTATGGCTTTTTTGTTTCATGTTTCATATCCCGATAACGATAAAAACAGTTTTTCTTAAAAAAATGGATACTTATTCTGAAATTCCCACGAAACTAAATTATCAATTATTTCATTTTATCGCGGCGACCATTTATGCAAACTATAGCCGGTGGTGATGAACAAATATTTCCTGAGTGTATATGAAGTTTTTGAATGATTTGCAACTTCTACAGTAATATATATCCGAAAAGAAATACAAGTAAATAACTATTGTAGGTAATATATTGATAGCTTATTTCGTACATGCGTAGAATAAAGTTATACCGCTTCGCTTAAAGTCTGAAATTTGACTATTGTTGTTTTGTGTTACTTAAGGAATTAAGCCCACAGACTTATAAGTCTCGACTCTCAGGATTTTTCCCATCCTTGTTATATTTTTACAAAAGAAAATCCCTATTGTAATCATACCATTTGTTACAACAGGTATTAGAGGGTAGAATTATATTCATAACATGGTAAAAACAGGGTGTTTATTATCACGAAAGGTTGTACCATTTTTTTATATATTTTTCAATAAATCTATCGATCTCTTTTAGCGTATTGAAAAGACTATTTTCTGTAAGAGTGTTTTTCGTCGTATGAAAAAAATGTTTTCGTAATTTATTGTAAATGTAATAATGAAGATATAACTGGATTTTATCCTTCACTGAATGCTGCATTATTCATGACTTTAACTGCTTACCCGCACTGGTTTTGCTTCCAAATCTCCATAATAATAATATAATAACACTGACACACTCATACCCCCGCAGTAGGTTTCCCTGTGTTGCGGGTAGCATGGATAACACAAATAACGTCAATAACACCCATGACCCCAGAACAAATATTTATCTGTCTCATAAACCTGCCCCAGCCGGAAATCGATCCCAGGGTCCCTCGCTTCGAAACAGGGTCACTACCAACTAAGCTATGGAGCGATCTATGATGTAAAACAATTATCTATATATAAACTATATTCATTCATCTATAGACAAGCGAATTTCACCAGTTCAAAGTCCCAAACATGGCTTTAATCTCTGTCGAACGAGAGGCGATTATGCTCATTGATAAGTTTTGAAGCACCTATAATTGCAGTCATGGTCCTTTGTAAGACACGAACGAGTCTGCGCCAGCTGGGGTAACATACGTATCTAAAATTTTATTATAAATGGCATAAGTTGGTGTGGAATAGACACTTTTATCGTTTATTTTATAGGCACTTATAACGAAGTATCTGTAAAGAAAAAAAGTATCTTTAATAAATCGATAAAATAAAAAATACAGATACAAACGCAAGCACAAAGTGTGGCCTCAATACTTAGCGCGATCAAATATTCTTTTTGTTATTTATATTATTTAATATGTTGATATAATTTATTGTAAGAAGGTAATAGTACTTGTTAACTACCACGATCAACCGAACAGTAATTAAGATCTCCGCTGAAGTGAGACTCAGAAAATGTTAGTTAAAATGATCTTTCAAAGCAAGAGGTAATATTCTGAACGTGACGTTCAATTTAAATTATATTACAACGATCTGGAGTGAAGTTGCCTCATACAAACTTTTAGAGTACTATCTAATCTCTGCTTTAACCCTCACTCATACCTATTTAAGAAATGTATTTTTCAAAATCCTTACTTAGCGCTCATGCACGCTATAATAAGAAGTGTAGGTGCATTCTATGCTTCTTCCTCTGTCAGTCACAAATCTATATTCATATTTTAAATACGAAAGTGTGTTTGTTTGTCCTTCTTTCACGACACAACGGAGCGTCGCTATGGTATGATTATTGGTTTGGAGATAGTTGGAAGGACGACGTGTACTATATGCCACTTTTTACGCAAAAAGACATCTCATATTTATGGAAAGATCCACTACGATGTATATTTCAGCCAAATAAAAATAAGTGTGTAACAACAAAGCGTTGCCTGGCAACCATTGATAGAAAGAAATTGACAACCTTTTATTACTGTTCTTTTTACACACGCGGGCGGAGCCGCGAGCAACATCTAGTAATATAATAAGGTATCAAAGTGAGATAGTCAGAAACGATTGTCCGACATCTTTAAAAAAACATAAACACTAACACACTCATACCCCCGCAGTAGGATTCTCTGTGTCGCGGGCGGCATGGACAACACAAATAACACGTCACTAACACCCATAAAGCCCCGAGAAGAAATATTTATCTGTCACATAAATATCTGCCCGGCCGGGAATCGAACTCAGGACCCCTCGCTTTGCGGGCAGGGTCACTACCAACTAGGCTACGGAACCGTCATTTTGAAGATGGACATTAATGGATTTGTTACTATTATTTCGCATAATAACTTCATACGTTTCACTGATGTAGCATTGCTTAAATTGCATAACATTACAAGTCCCAAACCACTAGACGGTTTTATAGCTACATAGTACTTAGAAGATATTATGTTGGTACACCAAGTTACTAATAACTTCACGCTTATATATAACGCTTTCAAAGCGAAAAGCGCCCTGGTTTCTTTTAAGTTTTAAGTCGGTGCAAATGTAGTTCACTTTGCACGTACAAAAACTTCGATTTACTACGAAAATGTTGTTCCAACACACCAGCGATCGAAGTTTTCGGAGAGCATTAACATGTATATGCTAACATAGGTTCCCCTTTAAACCCTGTGAACTTGCCACTTCACACTTTAGTTAGGTCTGCAATCAAGTTTTTCCTGAGCAGCTTATTGACAGATTTCATTTTAGACGTTTCATCTTAACTAATATGTATTATAAATGCGAAAGTTTGTTCGTTTGTTCGGCCTTCTTTCGTGGTACTGAGCGTCGTTATGGTACGGTTTTTGGTGTGGAGATAGTTGGGAGAATAGAGTGCACTACGGTACTTTCACGGTGAAAATCATTATTGTGGAAAATCTCATTTTTGTGCCCGAACTTTCATCCGCGTGTGAAAATACGTAGAACAATAAAAATAAGTTTGTCGATTTCTTTATATTATAGGTTCCTAGGTATTACTTTGTTGTTAAAAACTTTCTTTTATTTGGCTGAATTATACATTGTAATGGATATTCAGATATGCAGGATCAGAAATGTCATATTTTTTCGCAGTGAAAAGTAGCCTATGGTACTTCTCATCTTTCCAACTATTTCGACACCGAATATCATATCATAAAAACGCTTTGTTATGCCGTGAAAAAAGGATAAACAAACACACTTTCAGATTTATAATATTAATATAGATTATGATCTATGTT
>DWPA01004118.1:0-13205 GCA_018251375.1 Calpodes ethlius | reverse complement strand
TAATACAAAATTTACGTTTATACTTATATATTTATTAAATGTATAATATATAAAAATTTCAGTGTGAACATTTATTCAAATAATATCAATGTTTTCACCCAACTTATATCCATCAAACTCGCTGATAGTTTTATGTTGACTGATGATATGATGACCGATAAAAACACACAGTTCCAAGGAGATGAATCTAAAGTGGACGTGAAATCGTATTTAAATATTGGAGACAAACAAGCGAACACAAATATTGGTCAGTTAAACTATGCAGAATAAATGATTGGGGGCACAGCTAGATACAATAACATGTTCATAAACAATGACGGTGGCCGACTAATGCAAACAACGCATGTTTAATGAGTTGCTGCGGCACGTCTCCGAGAGTGGAATACAGATCAATTGTTTACAACAATAGACGCGAGCTGGACAATGAAAATATCCAGCTCATTAATATAATTACGTGGAGTGAGGAAATCGCTCTCCTGTGTACATACGTTTATTGCCCCTTAGCGTTGAGGAAGTTGAAAATCTATAGCGTGTGCATGTTAAATAAAAGGTTCTCGGCCTAAGATACGATTTCGAGGTTGAACGATTAACGTCGCGTTTGAAACTTCGGGCTTTGAACTTTTAAAACATTTTTTATCTGTCATTCCTTTCACACAGATTCTGTTACTCGACTGCATCGAAGTGATTAACACAAATATAGGTCCACTATTCGTTTTATTTTAAAAATAGAAGGAAATACGAAACCATTATTTACAATCATCTGAGATCGACGTTGATTAGACGACCCTGTTGAAACTAGTTGCAAGATAAGTAGACAGGTCAGTATGTTGCTACTGAATCAATAAAAAATACATATGCTATCGCTTTTGTAGATTCTACTATCTACCCAGATAAAATAGATGAAGGACAGAATTATGAAGATTAAGAGATTCTGGATTGCACAAGTATACAGCAATGTCAAGACAAACGATCGTTTACTGATGACGTAGACTGACTAACTGTAATGATGTGGGCAAAACGGAACCATCAAGTCACTGCTCGGCACAATCGAGGCGTCGCCGACCGTTACAAAAAACACTGGGCCGAAATAGAATACCTCAAGTGAATCAGCACAGACATTACTAAACCAAGACTGCTCAAAGCCACAACGCCCAAAAAACATTCACGGAAGTAAGAAATTGGTTTAATAATAAAAATATACGAAATTCGAAGGCGGATGTTTGAAAAGGAATTCCCGTGGTTCGTATTAATAGCATTATGTTAATAAAATATATCATTTTTGTAAAATCATAATTAATAAGTGCCTTTAGAGACCCATATCCAAATGCACCATGCTTTTATATGTTAAGTGTGTAACAAATAAAAAACTGTTATTACAATCGTTTTATTTTTGGCGAGTTGAAACATTTCTGTCATAAGGTTTTTCCAAAGGTAATTCCCAAAAAACAAGACTACTGACGTTATGGGGAAGATAACAAGAATTATATGAGAAATGTTGGGAATTTAGAGGATATATTGCCTTTAATATATTTATTACGGTGTTGTAGGGATTTAGGACTGGACCCTAATTCAAGCCCGCGATACTGAAAAGGCGGTTGCCAAACTACACGTGTCAAAATTTACAGTAACAACTAAAGACCGTTGAAACAAAACGACAGTTTTTAGTATCAATTAGGTCCAACAATAACAAATATTATAAAAACCCGTTCACGTTTAAAGTACAAACACACAAAAATAGTATGTCAATTTAAAAGATTACAATCGAAAATGTCATACAGAATTAGTACTATTATCGACTCGATGTCAGCAACACAACAAAAACAATGACAACATTAAGATTGCGTCAAGTTTACAAAATAAAACGATATAAAAATAGAATTAACCTAAAACATAAATAGGTTTTTATGGAAATGCCGCGTCAAAAAGCAATAATAATTTACTTTATGTTTCGGTCATGTAAAGTGTAACAAAACACCTAAGCGAATTAATTGCTGACATTGAGCGTCCATTTTGGTTTTAACCAACTGAAATTGGCTTTTACGTACATTGTAATGTTCGGCTTCATCAAACGGGTAAATATTCCATCCTATAAAATGTTTTTTTATTAACTTAGCTATTGATATCGAAGAAGTAAATTAGTAGAGGGATATTATTTGAGGGTAATTACAAGAGGAAGGTATTCAATCATTTGACGGCCATCAGAATTTTCTCACTAAAACGTGAAACGTGTTATTTTTTTAACTAACATTAAAAAATAATAACGTTTTTTTTCTATATGTCTGTTGGGCAATTCTATGTTCGATCAAATAACAATTATTTATGGCAGTAATATTTTTTATTTATAATTCAAAGATTGCTATCACTGGTAATGTTAATTTTACACTTCAACAAACAGTATAATTATAGCCAAATGCTAAGTATTCAACTCCAAATAGTCTAAACAACATCATTAACGTTGCCAGTCAGCGATTTAATTATAAATAAGTATCAAAATGTGGGTTGCTGCTTGGGAATACTTCCAAAACTGCAACCGGCATGAATAAATCTTGGATGTGAGATGTGAGCTTTCTACGGGCGCGGCGGCCCCATTCCGCGACGTGAATGGAATCAACAATAACAATATCTTCAAAAAACCCGGCCGAAGAGGAAAACTGGCAATAAGTATAACATAATTCACGGCAATGAATAAAATTTTGATATAGGTACAGCGAGATATAAAAACTGATATCAAGAAAAATAAGAAGTTACTATTCAATTTCGTGAGTAAAGTAAAATTATATTTATATTGCAAGAATGTTTATACCCATTCTAAACGCCATAGCGATCAAGTTATAGATCGATCTATGAAAGTCTGTATGGTTCCAGTTAACAATGTAATAACAACTCAACAAAAGTAATTTTCATTTTCATTCCAGAACATGGGGAATAACAAGAAGAGATACGCAATCCAATAAAAAGAAAATAGAACAGTAAACGTTAAAAAAAAAACGTTCAAACCGCTGGCAAGTACTTCAAACGCGTAACAATTCACTCAACACCGAGACATCCACAGAGCTATATTTGACTAGAATTAGTGGCCAATAAACCGGTGTAAGTAGCTCAATCAAATAATCAAAATTATACGTTCGTAATAACGTGCTCGCGTTTAAAATAAACCACATCTTTCCGCTGATTGACACCCTATGAACGACAAATCAATTTATTCCACCGATATTGTAGACAGGGGACGGGAAATAGGTTGCTCATACGACACGACGCCGACTTCGCTAACATCGCGGAATTATTCCTCACGGATATTAAACCTTCCATCGCAATATCATATCAAAATCAACCGTGATTCCGTTCAATATTATATCGTTTTAATATGTTTCTTTTTAATTCGTCGCATATTATCTATCATTAGGATTCTCTCCTGCTCGACTTGTCATGTTAATGTTTTTTGTTTAACTCGTACGATGACATAATTAAACAAATAAAAACGTTAACAAAAAATAAATATGAATAGCTTTTTGAGGAAAAAAACTTTAATCATAGAACGATATTAAAACAAGTACCTGTCTCGCTTTGATTAAGGAGACATAATCCTCAAGCTTAGAAATAGTGTTTTCTTTCAAATGAAATGAAAATAAATAAAATATCTTTCATAATTATTTATACAACAACCCATTCTACCACCCACGCAATGATATACGCTAGAAATTTTCTATTAGCATGTAATCCGACATATTTATCAGGAATAAAATTACTTTTGTGCTTGTCTTATTTTACAATTTCTCGTGTCACTTCTTATTCTTGTGATTTAGAAACAAAAGCTTTTATTGTAATAGTACAAATCATTATTTACTAACCAAACTTAACTTTACTCTTCGCAGACCCTTACACTCAAGTTTTATCTTCGACGCGGGAAATGAAACTACCATTTTTCAGAATAAAATGTATCCTGTTTCTTGGTACAAAAGTAACGTCTCCGACGGTTTCTTCGTAAGACATAACAAAGTCCGACAAAAGCTAAAATAAAATATTTTATGTCCTTCATATTGGTTTTAAAACCTACCTACTTATAATCAATTAAAAAAAAGTATATAAAAATTCTAAGTGACAGTCTTATCTTACTATTATTAAAGACTATTCATAGAAGTTGTAACATAATAACCGTGGCCTTTCGGGCAAGTTTTTGTGGCCATTAACATTGTACGCACGGTCCGTTGTACATAGCATACCTTGTACGATGAACAAGGCTGTCATTAATTAATCCCTAACATTTCAAACGCACCATTTCTTAACCGCAGAAAAACTAAGGTTTAAACTTAGAACATAAATTGAAAATAACACGCGAAACAAACAGTCGTATCGCAATTTATCTGCGCGAGCATAAAAAGCCTATGTAACATGTTATCGTCATAAATTTCGTAACTGCCAATACAATGAGAATTACATACTTAAATATTACATGCCGTCAGCTCGACAATAAAACTGAAAACGTAACATATCGCGAGGTACGTAGGGTACAAAATATGGATTTGGTCATGTTTGCGACCAGTCAGCGAAATAAACAGAGTTGTCACGCTGACGTTAGGGAGTGCATACAGTTCTCGAGTTACGTCTGTCGCTAGAAAAATGTGGGTCGCGCTCGCATCAGATTACAAAGCACCGCACTTACTTACGAACTCTCGGCCACCTGTCGATAATAATCCACTCCTTACCGACACGAATCACATTTTTAATTAATTCATTGTACTCGTAATAATGATAACATCATAAATATTAAAACGCTCTCAATGTTCACTCGACGATTTATCTTTTATATTAATGAATTGCTAATACTTACAACGATGACAAACTTGATTAACATATAGGAGCGTACAATATATTGAAATATACATTGCGTAGACATATTGAAAGATACACTGAATTCCGAACCTAAATATATATACGTCGTACATATTCCATACTTTATTTCGCTTCCCGACAAATTTTAGAAGTCTGACAGGTATTACACGTTTTTTAATTGTAACACTCTGGTCATTCTTAGGCCTATACTTTGCCTCGTTGGCTAACGAGAGATAATATTGCGTAAGTATTAAGGAATTATTTAATGAGTAAATAAGTATTATTGAATTAGTTTCAATAAAACACTGATAGCCTAAATTACTTTTTCGATTTTGTTATACATTTAATGCCATTATATATAAACGTTGAGAAACGTTTACAACGTACAAAAACTATTGAAAAAATTAAGTATTTTTACTCAAGCGACAAAATTGTAACCTACATATGAGTAGCTTATTATTATTCACATTTCATATTAGTATTTTTAGATATATAAAAGAAGAAATAACGTTAAATCTAAGTTGACTGCTATTCAAAGACTTACTCGGCTGCCATATTGAATTACCAATACGTTCGAAATGCAAATTCATTTCTCTTAAATAAAACCTAAAATGTCTATTATTTCTTCAACAACTCACAAAAATGGTACAAGTACAAAGAGACATTAAAAACGACCGCCTACGAACTTCCCTCGCAAATTAATCCAACCGTTTTCCGTTTCCGCTCGCATCCCTTGCACAGCTTTAGAATGAGAACAACGTACATGTATCTCCATATATAGCGCAGCTTTTGTTTCCGAGAACATGTAGTTTCTTAGAGAGATATTAAATACTTGTGATAAATCTTTTTGGATGTACCTACTGTTGAAGCGTTGAATAAAAATAAATCCCACAGAGTTATTAAACCATAACATGTTGTGTTTATGCTATTGTAATTATAAATTGCTATTGCATCGTTTATACACGATAGTTATAATAAAATATTATATAAAAAGGATGACAACTTGTAACTTGAGTTTAGCGGTATCAAGTAATGCTACTGCAACTAAAAAAGTTATAAAAGCTCATATCGGCGACTACTCAGCAGATTAAGTAAAGCGTGATGGCTCAACTCGCAAAAGATCTTGTGAAATCGGCTAAAACTTTTGATAACTCCATACCGTCATACGATCCGCTCACGTTTACCGAGCGCTTCGGATCTACGAAATTCGTAGACGCTCGTAGCAACTTCACTATTAATATTTGAACACGGACTAGACAATTAATTCTACCGAATCGGTGCAATTATAAAAATAAGACGGTATTTAGAAAATAAACTTACAAACACCCGCATTCAAGGACAACGCAATTACACAAAACGTTTAATGGCCTCTTAACATTTAAATGTAGATTCAAAACGTGGACCTAAAACAAGATCGTAAGCAGATAACATAAACGAATTACGAAACTATTCGGACGGTGCCACACAAACGTGGGAATCGATCGAGTACCCGTAACACAAATCGCGGCTTTCTTACGTTGCGGTCGGCGTGCGACCTACTATCCCCGCTGCACTTGCGCAACGTACAAACAAAATAACTAGACGAAGATGCCGGCGCAACAACGAAATCGTAGCGGAAACTGCGCGTGCGACTTTCACTGCGGGCACGATGTGTGTGCGCGTGCGCGTGGCCGTGGCGTGCTCGCCGCTCGCCGTTGAGAGTGCTACTGAGTGGCGAGCGATCAGCGACGGCCGCTGGAGGGGCCGCCGGCCGTCAGCCGCCGACCGCCGGCCGTGGGATGCCTGATACTGATAACTGATAACTAATCTGAAAGCAACCCCATCACTCTGTGACGTGCACGGCAATCTACACTTCTTTAATGCGTACATTTAATCGCTTATGAAGAAGGGTTGGTTCAATGATTTACTATAGAAAACTATGGATATTGCACAAAACCGACCAAAAGGCGTTGCACGTGCGAAACCAGTCATTAATAACTGAAATTACGTGTAATACCAACAGTAGCTGTAACATTTATTAATAAAAAGGAAATTTTTAATCGAATAATCGCTGCGATAGAACCGTAAAAAACACTTATTTGATACAACATACAAAGATCACTCATTTAAAATAATCTTAGAACTCATTTTGTAATAAACTGTAACGTTGCTTTAATTTTAACAATAGCAATATAAACTTTATAGTCAAACGATATTCAACTATCTGTGCGAAGTGTATAACAGTCGCACACATCAAGTTCATAACTGTGTGGTTTAATTGGAGCCAAGTACGTGGAACTCGCAACCGACCTACGTGTCTCCTGTGATTATTGTATTCAAATTTCACCTACACGAGATTACTTTCCCTTGCTTATTATGAAATGCATATTATTATGCCAATATATTCATAGGCACTCGAATATCACAACCCATAGGTTATCATATAGATTAGTAAACATAGTTGCACACGCTGCGTTGGCCAAGTACGGGATGGTAGATTTATGAACTTGTTACCATGAGATTCATAGATAAAGAAGCATCCACCAGTAGAATTACTATATTTTCCTAGCCTCGCAAAATAAAATAATGAGATCGCACAATATTCCATAGTAATTATATTGATGTGATATTCGCTGGATTTAGAAGGCTAAGGACCGGTCTGAGTGGTGCAAATTAGGGAAGGCAGCAGTGGACTTTTAAAGGCTGATAGATAGATAGATAGATACAATTCTATTTCTATTCTTGATTTTTTTCCTCTCTCATCTCCTCTCTCCCTCGCACAACTCTGGTGGATTTTCAACCTTATTCTGTTAAACTTGATGAAATTTCACTCCGCTCAGACCAGCTTCAATGCTTTGTAATAATGCTGATATGCCAATACTGAGTCATTGGTGAAGTATCTTTTGAAATAAATCACGGACAGATTTAAACAAAGAACGTTCCACACGAACACTAATATGGCTATCGGGCTAAATAGTTCAATGATAAGTTAACCATATTTGCGTATCTATACATATAAATAAAATTGAAGTGTCTGTTTGTAATATTGAAATAACCGCTTCTACTGGTATAAACATGGTAAATCCACCAAAATAACATTTTTTTTCATTTTTTGTCTGTCTGTCTGTTTGTTCTGGCTGATCTCTGAAATGACTGGACCGATTTTAATATGACTTTTATTGGCAAGTAACTGATATAATAAGGAGTAACTTAGGCTACTTTTATTTTAGAATTATTTTAGAAAAAATATAAAGTAATATTGGGATTACGCAGGCGAATCAAGCGGAAAGCTAGTTTTAAATAAGATTCTACGTTAAAGTAATAAAAGAACTTTTCATTATAACACTTAAGCTACATACAGAAGTATGCATTATTATGTGAATGTAAAAAATGTAATTTAATAGAAGGAACGACAATTATGAATGAGAATTATAATAATACCTGGCTAAAATTAAGCCATTATAAATATTTCCGACTGACAAAGGAACTTACTAGGTAATAAAGAAAATGGATAAGATGAAAGTAACTTATGAGAACAACATACCTTATTTCTTTGTAACTACTGTTAAACTTACAGCAAATTATAAATGTCACAGATGAATAAAAAACTTATTACTATAACCCTTTATCGGCATTAAACAATTCGAGTCAACGGAAAAACTGCAAATGTACGTTAAATACCTGCTCAAAAACAACTCAAAATTGAGAGTAATAAACATGATCGTATCTCTTCAAGAATGGAGACATTTAATTATTTATTGAAATTTAAACTTGAAGATAAAGTTGTATGATACGAGTCAGTTCGAACATTTTAATTATTGATTATTTTATTTCGTGGCAGCCCAATTCTATATATAACTTGTATATTGTCCAATGTGAAGGAAAATTGTACTAAACAAAGAAATTTTGCTGACCGTCACTATTATTAGCGTCCGCGGTACCTTCCGTGGACTTGGCTAATACACGCATTCACTGCTCATCCGTACCAGGTTTAATTATACAACGCTAATCAACACCTATGTGAATCTGCCGAACCGAACATTTCGGGCCATTAAGCGATTCGTCCGCTGGTCCATTACCCAACTCACTCCCCAACACGTGCCCTTTTTGCACGGTCTTGACCTTTGTCAGCCGGCCGCTACACTGATGCAAGATCGTTTTAAATAAATTAAATACATTCACAAATATTAACCAACCCTAACAACCGCGTTCCTAAATATATATGAGACATGTCAATGTGAGAAATGGTTGTCCTCTTTCGTTGATACGTCATCCGCTGTGATAACTGTGAGTGAGGAGTTGCGTTGCAAGTACTGGTTTTAGTGTACTCATAAATTTAAATCAACGCAATCACCTTTCAAATCAAGGTTCATAATTTTATTTAAGTAAAGATATTGTATTAATACAAAGCTTAAGCATTGAATAATTCGTAAACTTCTTCTAGAGAAGCTCTATGATTGCTGTAATGAAACTGTTTTTGATGTGGTTCATTATATGTTACAATAGAAGTTAGAAGATATGCCTTCTTCTTAATGGCACGAATAACTCAGTTAACGTTTTTTACAAACATATCATAAAACTTAATAATCAGAGCTTCTTAAGTAAGCAACCACCTTAAATACTGATTTATCCATAATTGATCAAAATTATTATTTACGTTTATTTAATTCATTGCTTATCAAGAAATATTATTTTACTTTTCAAAATAAATGCATACATTGAGGCATCGTCGCTACTGCGACCGTCAGAAATCTGAATTCATTTAAATAAATTATAATATTTCCAGCTATTTAAAGCGCAAAATATTGGAGGCAAAGGCAACGTACTTCGAGGACTTCCCGCCTACATGTAGCTACGGGTCTCACATTTACGTCTTCCTACGCGTGCTATACAAATCATTCTTCTTCCACGCTTCAATCAATTTTAAAAAATCACTTGGAAATGTTAATGTCGAACACTTATCAGTATTTTATTAATTCTAAGTCAACGTCAAATCAATTACATACCATCTACCGTTAGTCGAAGCTCAAATTCAAGTTTTACATTTAAGTTTTTGCTGTAATGTCAAGGACATCAGATGATAAAAACCCACCATCATTTATCTGTTGGTAGGTACATTAATTACTTAGACACTACAACATATGGCGTTTGACGCCATTGATGCTGTCTGACTCACACTTACAGTTCTGCTCCACAAGGTGGAGGTGGTCAATACGCGTCAATAGAAAAGTCCCTTAGACTACAAATAATTAAAATACTAATGTTAGGTTTTTTTTATACGCATGCTATAAAATATTAACTTATGATTCCTAGTATTCTCTCTATATAGAATTCACCAGAACCCTATTGATCTAATCAAATTTTGGTTTATAATAAGAACTTAATAACATACGTTTTTATGTAAGTTAATTGTTACAATTCTTAAGAAACATAATATCTCGTAAACTTCAATAATTATTTTTCTCAAATGTCTTCGAAGTACAGACGTCGCTGAGTTTCATTAAATGTATAGATATTGTCTTTAGGATGTTATGTAGATATATTGAAGCAATAAACGTTACATTTTAAATTGCGCATTGAAGCAGTCACAATATCACGCTCCGCGCTCGATGACATGATGAAAACAATTTTGTCTTTCTTTTCTACATATTGATCGACTATTATTACATTCTTCAGATTCGAATATTGCTAGAGAATTTTATGTTATATATGAAACGGAGAAATCACATTGAATACGAATAAATTTCAATGTACCTACAAACATTTTAGCCGCAATGTGGCGGCGTAAAATGTTGAACCCAATCCCATACAGACAGACCTATTTGTCATAAAAGACTGCCAACGCGGAATCCCTGCTTGGTCTCATAAGGATTATACTGTAAATATTTTTATTAAGTCATGAACGTTCAACGCAGTTTGGACCACTTGAATCCCGTGTGTACTACTAAATTTTAAAAAGTTATCAAACTTCAGTGATACCTATGTACTTGAGAGTTATTCATAATATTCTCAAGGTATGCAACATCCAAAAATCCACACATGACCCACGCGTGGTGAATTACGGCCTGTATACTTCACCCAATATAAGTGGAGATTAGCCCAGGAATGGGACTGGTATATGTTGTGATGATAATAAATATTATTGTTGTTACTATTTTTCCGTGAAACCTTCCTTGCCAGCTTTCAATTTCTTGCTAGAATTCGTGATATAACAGCATCGAATTGGGGTCACATTTATAGACAGCCTCAATAAGGTCAAAAAATACCACTGAGCAAAAGCACTGGTATAACAATAATGACAGAAGTAACTTGAATTGTATACCCCTTACAACATTTCAAACAAAATTCCAAAAAGGGAGGATTAACACATATCCAGATTAAAAATTAAATCTGGCTTCAATGAATAAATTTAGCTGGCAATACTGGGAAAATCATCGATGATATCATTCCGACACAAAGAAAATTCTACGAACAATATGTTGTATCATGGTAAAATATGACCGAAAAACAACTGATAAATTTGTAAGATAACAAATCTAAACATTCTAAATTTTCCACGTAATAATAAGTAAGGTGAAAAATTGTTGTGACTACCGACAAATGAAAAGATCGTCACGAATCCACGATCCATAGTGATCCATCTTCCATAGTGACCTGAAAGGACCACTGAGTAATTTAACAGGTCGAGTAATACCAGCTCAGGAACAAGAGGATGACAAAATAATGTCAAGCCTGGAATTTACCATGAGATGTCCAGAATTCTACGCTGACAATTATTACAATGAAGGCAATCAGCGGGCATGTGCGAGGAAGACCGATAAGGAAATAATTTTGCAACACGTAGACACAATAGATACGTGCCTGCACTCACGACGCATAGTGCGACCGATATACATCATTGTTTTAAAGCTGCGACGTCAACATTATTTGCTTACTGTACATAGACATTGATATTTCAATAACATAAAAGCTTCGGTATAATATGAATGAAATGTTCCGGATCCGGCTTCGATGGAGTCGAGACACGCAGTTATGTGACAATTATATTGTCATATCTTCGAAGTCTGGAAAGTATTAAGCATGACGTCACGCCATGAGCATCTGCAGCCTTGGACTGCGAAGTGATATTTATTTATTAAATTTACAATGACACAATGGAGAGCCAGCGCCAACAATGCAAACGGCGTTATGTGCTGAGTCACCAAATGCCTTATGAATATATGTAGATATGTACTATATATCCATATGGTCATTGAATGAGTAACGGTCGACCGTAGCAAGTGGAAGAAAGCCCAACAACGGTACGCTATTGTATCTAAACTCGCTGGTCTTGCAACTAATGAGGTCGTCTCCGTCACGACCTAACCGAGCATTGTAAAATGTCTGCAGCTCGCTACACCTTCGGTGATTTAACATGAGATATTTAAATGCTCAGATTATCACGAAACAAACATTGATAATGTATGTTTAAAATGTTCTTCTTAGGGTAATTAATAGCTTTTATTTAACTTTCAATGATTAGAATTATTAGGTTGTAAGAATGGAGAAGTCTTGTACGCTGAATTAAAATTAATACCTCTTATCCTAAGAAATTTAAATTTTACACAGTGCCATAATTTAGTTTTTTTTTTTTTTTTTATCATAGGTACAATGTGATACGAAACTCCAAAATAAGTAAATAATAAATATTCGTCATAAAGATGCAATGCCATCAATTGCTGTCAACTTATAACGTAATTTTGTTTTTTAATCCACATATTATATTTTGAATTACACTTATTTATACAGGATATTTACGTAAAAGTCTAAAAGATATCAAGTAATCCAATAATCCTGCGTCTCACGGCAGCAAAGTAATTACGTACAAAGGTCCTGAAAATTTTTTTGGTAGAAAAAAATTTTACATGTTCTAAGCAAAAAAGCTTTCCGACGAAACAAAGAATCATATTATAAAAAAAAATATGTTACTATGTAATCATCTGAACTAAATTACTTTAGCATCCGACGATCAGTTTAGAAACGACGTGTCTATGGGGAACTTGTCTCTAATCAACGATAGGGCAATCAAATCGCTTTCATCCCATGGCCAGTGAACCGCGTAATAGCGGATAATATGTTCTGCTAGCTATCCTCGAGGACACCCATTACGATAACTACTTTATAGGAACGAAATGAAACGGTATGTTTTATATTTTGCGTTACCTATATGTGGTCCTTAATTTAGGAACTGTATGTTTTTGTAGACAATCTATTATAATGGGCCTTATAACGTACAACGCTTTGATTAGGATAAAATTAGCGACCATTGAGAAGCACGACTTTTTCCTCATAATTAAAACGGTTACACCTATTCCATATTGCTCCTTTTCAAATTTATGAAGGAGTCAAGTAAGGGT
>DWPA01004117.1:0-13208 GCA_018251375.1 Calpodes ethlius | reverse complement strand
ATTGATTATATATTATTTTAGTAACATACAAAATAAGTCATTTTCATAGTTATAAATAAATATAATTCCAAAAAATACATGATGTAGCAAAAAAACACCGAGCAAAGCTCGCTCACCAGGAACTAATTATTTAAGAGAGTATAAAAGTAAGGTAAGAAAAAGTGATACAAGGATTATCGTGTCAGTAAATTCACAACAATTTAACTGAATATATTAAACAGATACTTAAGGAACTTTACGTATATATATGATCATGTAGATACAACATAATGATACTTTGAAGTTGATTATAAAGGTCTGATAACGGAATAATGAGGTGGATAGCGTCTTCAACAATTACAAGCCTCAAATAAGACCGTTATTTGCTTGGTTTTGAGTTTCATATATTATTATTGATGATGAAGTTCCAGTGATTAGATTACGCTTTTAAAACAGTACTAATTAAAATGCGTTTGACTTCAAACTATAATTCTTTCAACTTTTATACTTAATTGAAAACTTACTAGTATTTAAGTGTTAGTAGTCTGAGATTTATTTGTTTGTGTCCATTGGTCATTAATTAATTACGTTAGTCAGTACTTATCTATTATTTTTTTTTTCAATTTTAATGTTTTATTACTTTATATCTTATTTATCTACACCCCTGTATCTTTGTGAAATTTGAACTGAAGTTTGACTGAAAGAGAAAGCTTTTATCATAAGGTACACGTTTGTTTCGGTAGTATATTATATCGTGCAATAGTTTTAAATAAATATACGAGTATTAAAAGATAAAAGACTTCTGTGCTGAGTTTTCTTGATATGAAGGATTAAGACTTGCACGTCATATTCTCTTAAATATATGCGTTAGAAAATCCAGACTAATATTATAAATGCGATGTATTTCTTTGTCTTTTTTACATGACGCAACTGTGCGTCGCTATGATGTGATTTTTGGTTTGGAGATAGTTGGGAGGACGAGTACAATAGGCTTTTTACCGCGATATAATGTCTTAGTTTTGTGGAAGATCCATTACGATGTATTTTTCAGCAAAATGAAAAATATATATATAATTTGTTGATAGCAAATCGTTACCTAGTATCCAATGATAGAAAAGATTGAAAACTTTTTTAATTGCTGTCTTTTTCTTTTTCTTTTACGCGTGCGTAGCCGCTGACAATATCTAGAAATACCTATAAGAGAGGCTATACGATAGAAAAATTACCATGTAAGGTCATTCAAGAAAATTATGCCAAAAATCTTTTGTCCTTTAGTTTTACTAATAAAAGGTAACATTTTAATAATTTTCGCTAATTACTTATTCAAAATGTTTTCTCATAATATTTTCTTTCTTTAGTTTACTTTATAATTAATATTACTAATTATGTTATAGTGGGATTATCTTACTATGTTGTAATGTATATTCATTTAAATAAATTAGCCAAGTGCGTTTCGAGTCACGCGTTATTTAAGATTCCATTGTTGTAATCAACAATTATTCGACAACTTGGATATTTTGTAGTCGTATTTTTTTTCAAAATATATCATATATAGGAACTATTTCTTGTAAGTTTTGTTATATTTTTTTTATTTATCTTGTTATTATCATTATAATTTATTTAATTTATTATGGTATAGTCTCTTCTTAAGAAATACGAGAAACAGTAACGAGCATGGATCGTTCAATATCACCATTTATTCTAAATGTATTAATGATCGGAAGCTTACACAATTTTATTTGCTAATTGAAAAAAAATACAAGCGTAGCATTTATTAATACATAAGTCCGAAGATCATTAACTTTTTTAATAATATCAGAAATCAGAGCTTTCTTGAGACCAGACCAAGAAGGTTTGTCTAAAATTATTGCTGTAATCAAAAAACGCGGCTAAACTAAGCGGCATAATAAATAAAATGTCATGCTCTTGCCTACACTTTCTACTAAATCCGCTATACAAAACTCACGGGTGTGTATTTGACGAAGCTTCGCTTGGATAAATTTATAGCGTAAAATATGATGTCATGTGGCTGAGGGCTAAAATTTTTATTTTCTTTTACAAAGCCGACAAACGAGGTAAGGATTCATCTGGGTGATATGTAGCTACTGTCATCTAAGAATAAAGAGAAGAAAAAAACGAACTAACTCTCAATCCCCCAACCAGAACATAAGATAACATTTTAGCAGTTGTCTGAATTAAGAGTATATTACCAAGTCAAGCTTCATGGAAAGATGAAATTAACACTAATATTATTAATGAATGAATAACAAGTATGAAGGCTTACTTCCTAGCGTGCCCAAACAAGAAGATTTTTCATTACTTTTGCATGGATTAATGAGAGTACTCAGTTTCCGGCGTAGGGAGGCTAAAACAGTTCCGTTTTTCGTCGGAAAGTGGGAGTGTTGGGTGCAAAATCTAATGTAATAATATAATGTAATGTAATAAATAACATTTTTTGTGGGCACTAATATTTGCACACTGGAAAGTAACAAATTGAGGAAGAAGCATCTACTTACTGCCCTGTGGTATGCCATTGCATTAAATCTAATACTGAAAGGAGAAATTTTTCATCGTTCCTTAATTAATACGTTCTATCATTCGTGTGTTTCCATAAATACTCCTCTGTCACTGAACATTAATTTGAGGAGCAATTAAAACTTTTATCCACGTCTAGATGCTTTTTAACACCGAAAAAAAAGGAGGTACTTTGTGATTTCGCTGAAATATCTTGTCATGACACGGGCAAATTTATTTTAGCGATGGTACATTTGATAATTGGGTAAAACTTAGTAGTATCGCTATTCAGGTCTAAGGTTTCTTTCTACGTGGGTGTATACTTCATAATTGGTATTACCAACTTTGTAGAGTAATATCGTCTTGTTCTACGAATTTGAAATTTTATGCATTGCGTAATACTAATGACAATGCCATAAGACAGCGTCTTACTATAGGGTTGGCTCCAAACGGGATTAATCCTCAATAATTGACAGCACATTTAAAATTTTTTCTGCATTATAATACAGTGTCTATAGTTTTTTTGGTTATTTAAAATACAACATGTCATTGTTATATATTATCGTTTAAACGCCATTCATCATTTCTGATAGGAAATCAATTACTAAAACTACTTCATCTACGTCTTAAATTTTCGTTTGGTTGACTATACTTAGTTGATTCGTCTCTATAATTTTATCCTTTCCACAATACTCTTACAACTGTACAGCTCCATTGAAACTTTACTGCGTTTATGTGAAAATGCGGCCATTGTAATGGAAAAGACAGAAAAGCCTTCAATGAATAGAATCATCCAACGATTGTTAGAGGTATGGAACAAAACACTGCATTGTGAATCTTTTCAACCATCTATTTATATCTTATTTTTCGTGAGAAAAGTGATCGAATATTTTTGCTTAGTTTGGAAATCTAATATGTTAATTTATCTGGTCAGTGAGTATATAGAAATATAGCAAAAATAATAAGTTATCTGGAGAGTTCGTACCGATTCAGTAGGTAGCGCGAGGTACCGGACTATATATTACAATTATTGAAACATGACATGTGTACACTGTACATATTCTAATAGAGATAGCTTCAGTCATATTTGGAAAAAAGTTTGATTACGATTCTTTATGTTCGTCAATATTTGATTCAGCTGTGATTTAATTGTTCTTACATATCGGCACGACCTTTTCGGACAACGCCTATTTGGGCTGAGATGCCTGGATTACACAATTATTCCCGAATACTTTGCAGTGCTATACAAAGAACTCCAATATTCGTTAAAATTAATGAGAGATATGATTGCAATTATAATACTGTTATCCAATATCATAATTAACCAATGATTATGAACGTAATTTCTGGAATTATAAAGTTATAAACCATTGACTCGATTACATAATGTAGGGGCATTGTCATGGAATACTAACCGTAATCTCGTGCAGATATACTCTGAGGTACTAGATGTGCACAGAAATAGCCCTCTTAGTGATAATAATTCACATAAAGATAACGTTATCAGAATTAGTTATTACTAATTCTTTTCGAAGAAGACTGCCTGTCTACCACAGAGTTACTTTTTTGAAGAATGTTACTAATTTGAAGAATAGTTCTTTCTTCCTTTCCTTTTTGTCTGGCATAACATTGGCAATACCTTCATGTTGTTGCCGACCTCTGGCAGCGATAGTCTTTTGCCATCAGGTAGGTCGAGAACTCATTTAGCTATTTACATAAAATAACACATAAACGCACGTATATAAAATCATATTTTACTCGGTTATTACAGCTAAGGTCAAACTGTAAGTATCAGATAGGGTGCGACAAAAACAGCGTTTCTCGAATAATCTCAAGCTGAGATCGAGAAATCTAAAGGCTGCCATCATATCGCCTTGCAGGGTCCCCAAGGTCTGCCTTTGTTTAATTTACAAGAGGTGGCGATTATTTTCCTTTTTTGTTTTAACTATAATAACCTCTATTATTTTGTAACCTTGCATCTTGACCAATGTCAGTTGTATAACCCTCGTCTAATAGACACAGTTATCAAGTACAGAAATAATACCTGCTCTAAACGTAACCTTACGAACAATGGCGAGTATTGTGAAGATTCAAGGTACAGCGTTCTTTAACTCGAAGGCTAGCGCCTTTGTTTTGTCGGAGTGAACATCTACACAAACAATTTTATCGAACTCACGGATTGAGCTCAGAAAGCACTAGTTGTTTTACTAAGCTTACTTTTAACCCATTGCGAATATATACCCCGTTCATGTTTTCTTTTCAAATTTGTTTGTTCGATTCGAATCGCGTTTTAGCGATTGACTGTACGGCACTGTATTGTTCATCTGTTTATCTTCTTTTTGTTTTTATTTTCACTTTAATTAGCTGTGCAATCAGTAAAAACATTTTTGATTAGTTTTCTTTCAATGTTTTATTTTTACTTTTAGCCTATAAAATAAAAGTTTATCAGTGTTTCGCATGTACACAATTTAACCTATATTTGATAGCTGTCTTACTTCTATATGAACATGTTATACTTTTTTTTTATATTATCTTCAGGGCCTTCCTAAAGTTTCTATCGTAAACCCTTTTAGTAGGCATGTAATTTCAGCGAAACTTTTGTAAATTTGAACATACTTACTAGGTTACAACTGATCATCTTTCGAGAGCACAAGATCACGATGATAACGTAACCACATTTATTTGAGCAAAGTTTACAAATTGCAGCTCGCAACTTAAGCCCGACCCTATCCTCCACCAACATGATATATAGCAACAGCCCTCCCATTTCGTCCAATTTAGAGAAAACCCAGCTACCGTAATAAAGTACTCTGGAAGATACAAATTATAACGCCATCCTGACCGCGTTACCGCAAGAAATTAGTTGACCTTTTCTGTTTTTGTAATCTGTGTTTAAATGACGTAGTTTTAATAAATTCATAGGTTATATTAAAAGCACGGTTTTATAGTGCAAAATAAATGTAACGGTACTGTACACCGTTTAGAAGTTCTCTCGGTTGGAGATAACATTTAACTTTACATAAAATATCAGGTCATATTTAAAAAAATATAACTCAAAAGTAAGATAAAGAACTAGTAGAAATAGATAGTAGATATTAGGTTGTATTTGAGGTTTCAGTATTTGACCCAAACAAAGATACTAACAAAATAACAATCTAACAAACTATAGCATTGCAAAACAGATAAAAGCTTTTAAAATTTGTACATTAAGACAATAAACGTTTGCCTGATACACACATCAAAAACGATTGTTAACGGAAACTTATCTAAGTGTGATTTTTAGAATTCAGTCTCCCAATATACTTTTTCTTTTTATTCAAATGATCGGCGTTGAAAAATTTTGAAAACCAGTTATAAACTATACGTAGAGAGAGGAGGTGACTTGAAAAAGGTTTTTCAGCCTGATAAATTTGTATACCCACGTCAAATTAAGACCACCAGTCCGAAAGGTTTCTGCCATATCTTAGAGATAAATGAATGACAGTACAGACGGACATAACAAAGCTATAATGATTCCATTTGGACTACAAATTCCTAACAAGATAAATTATTCAGCGATTAGTATATTATTTCGCCGAACCCTCACTTAATAGTAACAATTGAAATGTTCAATAAATTTAAGCTCCGGTCATTCATCCTATTCACAACTTCTAAAATTACTTCACGTCTTATTCTGTATCACTTAAAATATTCCATTTGCCGATGAGCATTTCAAAGTGGATACAATATAAATATGTATTGAAACAGGTGTGAGTTCGTGTGGGAATTTCCGAATCGTGAACAGATGCCATTATTAGGAGATCACGTCTATGTCAAATTATTCTAACTTATGCGGGCTCCACGTCAACCTTTTTACGGTACATCCAAGAAGTAGAATTCCCTTATGTTGACTGTGCTCCTTTATTTTAGTAATTTATCACCATCATCACAACCTATAAGTGTCCTAATGGGTTAGGATGTCTCACAGTGTAAAGTATACAGGTCATAATCCACCACGCTGGCCAAGTGCAGGCTATTAGACTTTGCACACCTTTATGTAGAATTTGAGTTGCGTGCAAGATTCCAACTTAGACCTTTATATTGAGGAGACATCATTCGAACTAATGGACCATCACTGCCATTGTGGTTTATTTCGTTGATTTGTCGCCACGTTCTATTGTCGTTGGTATCAGCAAATACACCAGCACCCGAATTCTGACCAAATTCGTTTATTAGGGCGTCCTATAACTGTTCTTTTATAACTCTACGCGTCAGTCAGAAGTGATTAGAATTTTAAAGTCTAAAAATTAGCATCCTTTGTCTTATATAGCATCATAGGTAATTTGGTCATCAGGGGAGGAACCGTTGCATTTGTAAGAGATCTCGGATTCTTTACATATGATGGCCATTGAGGATGTTTTAGTGAGTACAAATCCAATTCTAGGAAGATTCCCCCTCGATAAAAGAGTTTTGCCATATCTGAAAGATCGTAGTGGTTTAAATTGTCAATTGTTAGAGTAGGCTGAAGTCAGTAACTAAATGGCTAGTATTAGATATGAAGAAGAAAATATTGTAGTAATGAAACATTTAAAAGAAAAAATATGATGACTAGGCAGGTTGACAAATTAACACTCAATAAGCTTATTAAAACGAACCATTGGACTCGTACTTAACTGGTTTTGTATCGATGTTCTTAATTGTAATTTGTTTTAACTTTTTATCATCTACAACCTTATCAATGTTCGGTTTAAAGATCTTTATTTCTCATTTAGACATCAGTCACTTACATGAGAACAATATTGACTATAAAAATAAATTTTGTTAGTAATAGTTCGGTAGGGTAGTTAGAGGATAAAATAACAATTTAATGACGGTAGTTGGAGAATGCGAGCTCGCTGTTATTGTAATTATAAAATTATAAAGATTAAAATTTTCTGTTCTGTTTTAATTTAGTATATTATTCTGTAGCTTAACCCTTTCACTGTACAAGTAAATTTACTTTTATGATTTTGAGCATCATTGTTTTTTTACAAGGCCACCTTACAGTAATTACATATTATGGTGAATATAATTAATGTAACGATCATAAGATGCCTGCAACAGCAAATTGTTTAGAGATATCATAAACATAAAAATATTTAAATAATACGATTCATAAGTATTGTATTACACGCTAAATGCTTTTTTCTTTAGGATTTTTCAAAGGTCCTATTAGATGCTAATCACGACCGGAGCTACAAACAGTATCCCAAAATAATTCGAGATTTTCACGTATCAACGCCCCGAAACATTTGTCTAAATGATTAACGATCGGATAAAAATCTGAGAGGAAAAAACGCGACAGTTTTTTTTTTAGGAAATCTTCAGAATTTATTCGTTTTTAATTCGTTCTTTTTGTGATGTGCTTTCAGCGATTTCAGGAGTGGATGAGCTTGAAAAGCTTGCCAGCCGACAGACTGTTCTTGGCTCAAGGCCAGAGATTTAGGTGCCCTTTTTTGGCCGCTAAATTTTCAAATAGCAGTTTTTGGTCGACTTATTCTACAAACGTTGGCCAAATTGTTTTATACTAATTTTCACCCAGTAGTCGTAATTTAGTTTATGATAATTAGAGGAATGTTTGCCCGATGACTATGTCTGAGTTTCATTAGGTTGCTACTCATAGTTCGTGTGTTGCGTATTTATGAAAAAGTATCTTTAAATACATAACTATGTGACAGTTATTGTATGTTTCTGTACGACACTTGTGAAATAATAAGAAAGTTCTAATGATGGTCTACTAACAAATCTGTGGAAATTGAGATACATTGAAAACGGGCCCGTAGCTTAGTTGATGTGACCTGTGACAGATATTGTTCTCGGGTCATGGGTGTTAGCGACGTGTTATTTGTGTTGTCCATGCCACCCGCGATACACGTAATACTACTGCGGGGGTATGAGTGTGTTAGCGTTTAGTGTTTAATATCGACGCATAATTATTTTGTTTTCATCGTCCTTGTATGTATGGACTTGATGTAGAGTTAGTACTGCTAAGGCTTGCTTATATTGCTTGTCTCTATCGATGCTTTGATGTTAATTGACCGAGATTATTTTCAAAATTTTAAAATTTTCGCGAACCGTAATTATATACGTATTTAAAAGCAAAATAAAAAAATACACAACTTATTTTTATTAAAAACATATAATTCTGAACTTGGACGAAAAAACTTGTTAAAACGTTGCACTCAGTTTCATATTTGAGGTCAGTAATTTAAATGACATTTTGAAACACATACAAAACGATAATAACTTTTAAGATATAATATCACAAAAATTAAAAGGAGACTCACACAATTATGGAGAGACACAAATAATCCTTTTAAGAGTCGCATGTGGCTCGCGAGACACAATTTGGTACCCCTAATATATGCCGCGTATCTTATTTAATCTCCTAAACACAATATATTTGTAGTATACAGTACGAATAATTAACTCAAGGCATGCAAATAAAATTCGATGATACTGTTTCTTCCGATCCAGCAGTAGATTGTGATGATTTCATTGTTCCGAATATAAATAAATAAAAAAAACTTGATGAACAGGAAAAAGGTATGTAACCATTTTCTTTTAGCCATACATATATCTAGATAGCATCCTCAACATCAACTATTGAAGGTCAAGATATTAAATTTCTATCACGTACGAATCTAGAAATGTTACTCTAAGCGCCGAGAATACATTTCGAGGGTTCTAAGGAATTATCGTTTATATTTGCCACTTGACTGTTACCGACTAACAGACAATAATATGCCTAAACTTAGAAGAATGAAACTTCGTGTGCTAAGAGGTAAATTGGGGGTGAAAGTTTGTATGAATAAAAATAAATATTTACCAATTTATTTGAAACTTGAAATATACAAAAACTAGGCAATTGTCTGGCGTTATAAGGTGATCGACTATAAGTCATTTAATTGCAAACTCAGCATAATCCCCCTAAAATTCGTCATAGATAATACTCCCGTAAATTTCTTCCTTTATCTAACAGCATATCCATCCTATATCCAACTGTAGAGTCAGTTAATAGCTAGCAACACTAAAGACATTACCGATGCGTTGTCATGCAAGAAAGATGAGATAAGATAGAAAGTATTAACTTTGAAGTCCCCAACAGGAACATGACGTGTTATTTGGTGGGTACCTCCACCAAACTCACTGGCTGGTACCTTGAAGCTTGAAGCAAGATGATAGTTTAAATAAATATACATAAAATACAGAACTTGCGATGTCATTAATATTCATTCTGATGGTGTTATATGAATGCACGCACACAGTAATATTTTACAATTATTTTAACTGTAGTTTTATGCGAAGTCACAGAAATAACATTAAATTGGAATACAATTTTTGAGTCAAATAAATTATATTAATAAAATTTAAACCAAAGTAATAATTGGGAATATCGATGTGAGGATTGATGCGGCAAAGAATTTAATTTATTTTTTCTTCTTACCGCAATAATAACACACTACTACGCTACGTAATACAATTTTTAATTAAAGTTATTTAACTTACAGTTCCTTCAACTATCAACACCGAACAGGATCCTTTCTCTTCACCATCCGCTCCACGAAACATACTTTCATTCAAACTCCTCCCTCAATCACCTTTAACCAATCATAAGCTATTCATCAAGTTCCATACCACATCACCGCCAGTCATTCTCTGCTATCATTCATCTCCTTCTAAACTCAAACTCACCGTTCATCATTCATCAAGACAACCAGCTACCTTACCATCCAATCTCTGGTCACTCATTAATCTTCACTAATTTGTAAGTCTATTTCCCTGTGAAACCTCATAGTATTGTTTGTGAATACGGGGCTAACTGTTGCCAATATCTAAAACAACGATGACCACTTAGAATCTAGTGGCTATTCAGCTCCTCTCGGCTATTTAGAAAAATAAATGTTATTGCTAAGACAAAGTAGAAATAATATTTCCTGAAGTAAAGCAACGATGGTTTCATAAAAATTATTTCATAAGCGAAGTTTAACAAGAACTTTACCGGGACGTTTATTACCCGAAGAAAACTTGCAAAAAAGAATTTCAAATCCATTCGCTATATAATAGTAAAGAAAGAAAAGTCGTTTAAGGGCCATCTTGGAAGTTGTAGGAGGGCTTCAAACTGTTTTGGAGCGGAAATGATGTTGGAACGACCCCTTTCATCATCTTGGAGAACGCTTAGAATTTTGTACCAAGTTTTCTCTTTTCCATATTTTTGAAAAATTCATAGTGTTACTGACCTGTAAGACAAATAAATTCGGACACTTTAATCAAGTCTGTTTACTATTTACGGATAAACTTACTGGTATATTTATACAATAACCCCCGTATTCACAAATAATACTAAGAGGTCTCACAGTGAAATAGAAACAAAAGAACGATTGTTTGTATTGCCATCTTTGTCTTATCATCGTTCATGACATAAGAGTGAAGTAGATGGGAATGAATTCCCATCGTTTTTCTCTTTCTACATTACTGTGAGACATAACATTGTTTTTAAAATATGGAGATTACACACTCATACTCTAGGATTTTCTGTGTCAATGGTGGCGGGGAGCATGGTCAACACAAATAACACTTCAATTACACCCGTAACCAAAGAACAAACATTTATCTATGACATAAATATCTACCCAGTCTGGTGTCATTCGGACTTCTCACTTCGCTACCAAGTACGCTACAATTTACAAGTGCAAATATCCTAGGTCCTTAAAAAAGTGCCACAATTGAATATGAGTACAAATCTCACTAGTGTAGAATAAAATACTTCCTTCATTAATGGACTGTAGCTATTTGAACTTTGTGTTACAGGGCGAAGAACAACGAAAAACATTCCTTAAGTACGCACCGAGGAAGGGCCGTTCAATGTTAAAGAGGGAACAATTTCGGGAACCCCATCATCTTCAGTCCTTACACAACGTTACAACGCGATAAGATTTTCAAGCGAGACTTAAAAAGGATAAGTTATTGTGGTTTGTGAAGGAGGATTACAATGAGAGAAATACTCGAATACTTTTTGAACATTAAGCACCCTTTCCCACTCGACGAAACGTTACTCTTTCCAAGTCTCGATTTAAAACAATATTTTTTTTCAGTAGAACGTAAATTCGAATCGTTAAAATGGCGAACACGTCATAAAAAAGGGAATCAATCTTTAAAATGGTTACTATATAGGTATCTATTAAATTAAAATATGGCCTTAAAAATGTGAACGTCTATTCGTCTTCAATGAATTGTTTGACACCGAACTGTCAATTACAGTTATGGCAACGAGCCGACAATAAATGTTGATGACATTTAAGGATAAAGTCATATTTTTGATAAATGGGAACTTGATTTTTTATTCAAAAATAGTTTGAAAGATCATTGGGTAGTATTTTTTTAATACTGCAGGAAAAACCGCAAGATGCTTCAAAAGAGATGTTTGAACCAGCCTAGTGTGGATTCCATATTTGTAAATGGATCTACGAGTAATACTCGTTATCTTGTGGTGCGTACTTAATTATGATAGTTTTCTTTTTAAATTCATTTTTATATACAATTATCTCTGTTTGAAACCAAATACTTAGCGGGCACTTTTGTCTAGGGGAGAATAATTTTACTGTAACAGTAATGAACACTTTGAAGGATAATATTTCTCAAATGGATTTCTTAATCGGGAATAATGAACTCTTTCGAAATATTTTTGAACGACCTCTCACACCAGTAGATGAGAAAAATTCATCCCTACTTGATGTATTGGGGAATGAACCACGATTTCTTTAAAAACAGAAAATGTTACCTCTTCCTCATGATTACTATCTGAGATAAGCCGCGAATAGATGGACACAACATAACACTCCATAAAATTTCATATCATCACAGTATCTTCCACTAAAAATAGTTATCCACGTCGTGGATTATAATCCTTTAACATGAGTTTCAAATTTATAATCATGATTCCAATAATGAGATTACGATTGACGTAATCCAAACATGTAAATTTAATGATATCAGTACGCTCATTAATCCTTGTAACCTAATCCTATTCCTGATCTCATCAAATCCTACATTAAACCAATTACTTCTCAAGAAAATAAATCCCTCTGAGTACTTACTAAATAAGATCTGCGTTATGGAATACATTGAAGAAGTATATTAGATCACTCCCGAATCCTAATTACGACTGTCCAATTATGTTTATCCCATACACTCGTATATTGAATATTAAGAGCTGGTACATGATCAAAGATAAAGTATACATAAAGCCGTGTCAAATGACAATATACTTATCTAATTAACTTGTTCTGAGTCATAATGATAACGTAACCTAATGTATTATAAAAGAAGAGAAGATATTCTCGAAACAAAGAGAGGATAAAAGCTGTTTTACGTGATTCGGTTAGAGGGGCTGAGAGTGGCGGTCCTAAAAACTAGTCCTAAATGTAATAAAGGAATTCTAATATGGATTACTACTTTATGGATCTTTCTTGTGCATGCTTGTAGTCAAAAGATAATCTATGTATATAAATAAGGATTTTAGATTATATATGAAATCGATAAACTCAAAAACTATTTGACTGATCATTACGAAAATTGATATTTATCCACGAAGGTATATATACTATGCTCTTTCATGTAACTCACCAACAGACGGCGCTGTAATGTGGCGACTTCCGCCCATTTAACCAACTGTCATAATAATTAGTATAGCCATG
>DWPA01004116.1:0-13208 GCA_018251375.1 Calpodes ethlius | reverse complement strand
AAATAAATAAAATTTTGTTATTTCAGAAAAACGTTTTAAGCCTTATTAAACCCAGCAAAATAATAATACCATTATATGTATATGTCACAAAATTTAAGTAAAACAAATATGAGAAGTCAGTTTTAATTTTGTATGTTAAGGTGTCAGAAGCTATGTTTTCTACAATTGAAATATGTTAAGATTACGATTACTTTCAATTACTTGTGGTTTATGAGACCAACGTTACTAAAATACAAATTATTCAATTAGGAAGAACTAGGAAGGATTTTTGTTAAAATCAAAATCAAAAAGTCTTTATTAATACATAACTTTACATAACTAACTTAATGGTCTGAGACCACCTAGTAAGCATATAATTATGCTTGTATCAGGTGGCCCCACTCTTCCTTATCTAGGAGTATACTTAGACTTAAATCTTGATGATGTGAGTGTATGTGTGGGTGTAGGGTGTGTGTGTGGATGTGTGTGTGTGTGGGTGTGTGTGTGTCTGCGTATCTCAGTTACCTTTAAAGGCTTCCCTGAAATGGTTACACATTCCGTACAACTAATTGCGGTTCTGTGTGTTTTTAATCCAAGTTTCCTACGAATAAATTAATAAAAGCACATTTTAGAAAACAGTTGATGTTACCTTATTGTTATAAGATATCTGTGATAATATTCTTCCAAGATCCGATTTTTATTCCTTCAAGTGTAGTTTTATCCGGCTTATAAAAAGCGGATTGCTTTCTCGCGCAAATAGTAGGTGGGTATTATGTTTGCAAAACGAAGTAATACAGAAATAATTTGAAAGATTTGACTTGGTAATACGTTTATTTCAAATGTCATATTTGTTTTATGTTCACTCTCAAGTTACCGTCGTCGATGCCTAGACAAGTATGTACCTAATTGCTTTCAATCTAGATTAACTTGCTAGAATTGACAGGGATGATGTTCAAACGTGAAGGCCGTTAGATGGTATGATTGAGAACACGTAGTAGGTATGGTTAGGAACTGATTACAATTTACTATCAAGTCGGTGATGTCATCGTAAAATCACTGACAATCCCAGCCAATCACCTTAAAATATTATGATTGATTCTAAGGTGCTCGAAGTTGAGACGTAGGCAAATACAATGGCGAGAAATCACGTGGACGCTCTCGAACATAATGAACAAACCTCATTAAAATCTATGAATTATTTCAAAATAAACTATTTCTTTTATTTCTCTTTACGTTTAACATAATTCATGGCGATATATCAGTTGCATCATAAGTCATGAGCACGACCATTATGTCATGCGTACACGAATTATGAGTCAAAAAGGTACTTTTATAGTTTAGTCATATCCCTTCGTCCGTCAGTCCACATCTTAGCTCAGAGACCTTTAGTACTACAAAGCTGTCCTCTAGCAAGGGTATAATATTTAACAAGCCGACGAAGTGGGAGAATAAAAAAAATCATTCTGGCTCCCCAACTCGGATATGATAGTTTTTCTCGATTAGTTTTTATGGATAGATATCCATATATCGTTGCTTTCAAAAATATAATAGATTTGCCAAAAAAAAAATTGCCATTCAGGATTCCATTTGCGAGATATGATAGACTGATGGTTAGCTCACATCTGACTTAAATTATTCACTCCTTACACGTAGGTATTTTTGACATTACTCGTAACTTAAGTAACAAATAGACTAGAGATAAATATCTATTTTTAATTTAAATACCGCTACATACATTATGTAGCCCTACACTAGGATTCCCTGAGTCGTGGGTGTCTCAGATAACATACAAAAGTAGTCCACATACCGAGACTGAGAACGCAAATTTAAATTCATCAGTCTAAATTTCTGTCCCGCCTGGAATCAAATTCAGTATGGGAGAGTGTAATATGCTGCACCACCCGGGTCATTAAATATCTAATAAATTTAAATAGAGAATCCTAGCATGCAATTATTAAACCAAATGTTATGTACGTACCTCACAGAGCGTAACCTAAATCTTGCTCAATTTACAATTTAAACAATGAAGTACCTACTTAAATTAATGTCTATCAAAATGGATTCCATCACCAGTTGCAGTCAAATGCGTTGATTGCCATGCATTAACATTAAAATTTCCTACCATTTTCATCCAGCCCACGACCTTGCCGGCTACGAAGCAGGCGGCTTCAACGACCCCTACGTTCGTGTCAGCCTCCTACCCGAAGTGGACACTAGAGTGCGACAAACACCCGTGCACAGGAACGAAGCTAATCCTTTCTTCGATCAGCATTTCAAGTTCCCTGTTTCTCATGACGAGCTCAGCGATAAGACGTTGCTGCTTCAAGTGTTTGATTATGACAGGTAAGTACTCTGTGGAACAAAAAAACACTCTACACTTGTAATCCCACGCTAGAATTCCGTCTACTAAGTCTATGGATTTCTTGTGTAGTGGGTACCATGGACAAAACAATAACAACAACAAGACTATTCATAACCACTCAGATCGAGAATATATAGTTAAACATCAAAAATCCATCCACGACCCTTTGCGAAAGAAACATTGCGCTACACGGATCCTTATTTTAAACTGATCTAAAATTTCACCGAGAAGTAAGGTTAAAGTAGGTATACCAACCGTATACGTACTTAAAACTTGAAATGGAATTAAGTAAGAAAGAGAACCATCTTTTTTGGCTAACAATGCATTACGTGAATGTTGTCATTGTTGTCTGGTTGATATCCAGAAGTGACCACTTATAATTAGTTGATCAGGTTGCTCATTCGCTTTTATATTTATAAAAGGGTATTTCTTACTTTACATTTTAGTTATAAACGATTTCTCTCGCGTAACTCTTATCGCAAACTGCTAAAGGAACTTCGTATAAAAACATAATGAAGTAAAAATCTAGTATTTTATGAAAATGGTATAGATTCAGATACACGCTTGACGGTATTTGACCAAATATTTGCTTTTCTTTTATTTCCAGATTCTCTCGTAACGAAGTGATGGGTTCCGCTAAGGTGCCGCTATCTCGTGTAGAAGTGGCCGGCGGTGCAGAAGTATGGGCTGAGTTGTCCCGAGAAAGACGTCCTCCAGAAGAATTGCAAGAGTTACTGCTGTCCCTTTCGTATTTACCTTCAGCTGAGCGCCTCACTGTTGTCGTGCTTAAAGCTCGAAATCTTCTACCACCACAAGAGGGGAAGGACGCTCTTGGTAAGATACAATACGAGTAAGTTTTACGTATGTAACAATTCGTATGGCGAGAACTTACTAAGTAACTGAGTAGGTAATTGTCTCGTTCACTCTAGACAGCCGATGAGGTCTAGATGAGGTCCAATTAACAGGTAACCAGACTAAAACCTGGCTAAACATGTGCCAGATAAATCAGTACAATTAAGGAACAATTAAGTATAGTGATTATGTAACTGATGAAAAACCTATCAGAAATAGTGACTGTATTACTAATGAACAATTAATTACGTAAAAATTGTGTATGTTATTTTTAGTTCTTGAAATTGTACCTAAAAGTAAAGTCACCGTTACCCGGTACATTATCGACACAAAAGACATCACAGATACATTGCCAACAGAAAGAGAAGCATGAAATGGAGTTATGTTATTCATTATTCGCAAATTGAAGTTCGGTCATTTAGTGTTACATTCATTTACTTTTTCCAGATGTGTACGTGAAGGTGTATCTCTTGGTGAACGGGAAAAGAGTGAAAAAGAAGAAGACAAACCGGCGAGAGATTAATAATCCGGTGTGGAATGAAGCTCTGTCATTTAGTTTGCCTTCCGCCAATCTACAAGAAGCTTCTATTGAGGTAAAAGCCTTAAGTTATTAGGTATCTACATTCCTGGTTATTGTGTTCAAATGTTTCCTATTGTATTCTTTGAAGAAATCAAAACATAATCCGATTAGTAGGAATTGCACGAGATCTTTTATTATTACTTAGTGATGTTGGTTTAAGTATAACTCAATATTAAAATCCATTAGGTCTGCGTGGTAACAGGCGGTAGCAACAACCTGGTGGTGGGATGGTGCTGCGTGGGTGCAGCCGAACCTGCATCGGAGGGGCGGCACTGGGCCCAGATGGCTCAAGAGACACGCAAGGCCGTAGCCATGTGGCACACTCTCAGATAGACTGGCAACCGCGTGCGTTGACCGGATATGATCTCTAGCTCTCAGAACGATTGGAATTTTTGTCTGTTTGTTACGTATTTGAGAATTAGAACGTTATAACTATTGATTGGAACCTACGTACGCACCTTTTCTTTTCATAATCACAACTCACAATGCATTACTATCGTACGATGTAGCCTACATGGGTTTCCCACAGCGAAATTGTCATTACTTATGCTTTTCACGTACTAAATGACAGACTTTTTACAATACTTTTTACAAAAGTGAAACCAAAACTTAATCATAGATATGTGATATATCTTAAACAACTAAAGATGCCATGAATGCAGTTTCGGGTTTAGAAGGGGACAAATCATTTTTTTCGCTCTAGTTGAAGCAAAACAGTTTTTTAGCCCAGCGAGTAGGAAGCGCTTAGTATTATATTAATATTTTTTTGGACAAAAGTAGGTGATAACTAGAAGGTATTCAAATAACGCCAACTGTCTTTGGATGTATGATTTAATCTCGGGTGCCCTGTGTGAGAGACAATCTTTGAGACAATTACATTTATAAATTACTCAACAGATTGAAATTGACTTATAGTAGACTCGATTCAACTGTGTGTTTTAAGAAGAATAATGTCTGCAACTGTTGACACAGCTGTCCTTACCGCAAACAAATATAATTATTTATTACTGTAAGAGTTACCTAATGTAATTTAAATATTAAACAACGACTTGTAACAGAGGACCTAGTTAAAACTTCGAAATAATATATAAAATGAATTATACCATTTTTATCAGTTTATAAAAGCACGTAGATACATTAATTACTGTTATTAATAAAGAGATCATATCTGTGTCATTGCATTTAACTTATATTAAGGCACAAAATATTATCTATTAGATAATACCTGTTTATCTACTTGCAATAGACGTTCAAGTGTTTATCTAACTGTCCAATATTAACTGTGGGCTTCACAATTTCTTAACTAATGTGTAAATTGTAGTATTTAGGGGGAACCCGTTTAATAGACTAAGTATGTAAGTTACAACATCCAATTTTATAATTCTACTGTCTTTCCCCTTAATCTCACATATCGAACTCAAAAATGATTCCACAGTGAGATTACTAAAATGGTATTATGATTCAAATAATTGTTATCATTAACACTGATTACAAGTAACCATTTATTATGTTTGAATATATCATTACTTTAATTTCATAATACCCTGTCTCGTCACGATATCAACAGAATTTGAAAACTTTGCGCTACTTTGAAATACTTAATTAATATGTACCTAAGTCGGCTTTCGCCATTTTTACCTTGCATTACCCCATAGTGGCTGTAGAACAAATTGACAGAATATCATAAAGCGACTGATGTAGTATTCATTTAAATTCCACTTATTTGCTTGTGAAAGTCCTGACTGAATGTCCGCATTGCATTGCGCTATGTCGCCCATTACAATGTTTGGACGAAAATGTGTTAGAATTTAATATCTACTAAAATCAAAAAAGTTTTTGACGTAATAGTCTTATAAATCGTTGAAACCAGTTGCATACACGAGAAAGCATGACTCATTGTCACGTTCTGCCCGAGCCGAGAGTGCAAGCGAGAGCGCGGAACGAGCGATAGAGAGGCGCGATCGGCATAAGCGTTTGGATTGTGATGCATCTATCTCTTTCAATTCAATTAATAAAAGTATAGTTTTTCCTCAATGATCTCAAAGGTTCAAAATATCATCCGTAAACAGATTTAACAGTCATATTTCATTTTCGATGTTGTAGCCGTTAGCCTTTTTATAACAGTCTTAAGTGTCTTATCGTGGTCTTTGCAGATGTGATTAAAGTAAATTGATCTTTAACTTGTCTGTGTGTATACTGTTATTGTGATCGTTGCGGTATGGCATAGAACTCGCCGCAAGATTGGAAGAAATAATATAGTGTGATTTTGGAGCTTAGTATATCAAAATTTATTAGCACACGACCTCTTAGCTCCATAATAACTAAAATGTATATTACGTATTAAATAACACTTTACTTAATTATATTAAAATATTGAATAAAATATATAAACTAAAAAAATCTAAATTATACAAATCCTATACATAAATGTATGTATAAATGTATTGAGCTTCTAAAACACCAAATATCTTATGAATTAGATTTTTGAATTTTGTATCATGATATGTAATGATTATTTTTAAATTTTAATGCATGTGTGTACTTCGTTGTCCAGTATGATAGCACTAATATTGTATATTGGAATTTTCACCTTTCGACAACTATAGCCCACAGTTTCCTGTAGTCCTACACTATGTAATTTCACTAATTCTAACGTATCTAGTCACTCCATGGTCTCTTTGTATAAGAATAAGATTTTTATCAATAACTAATTAAGTATATCGAATTCGATTCCAAAATATACGTATTTTTGTCTAAGTGTTTCAGTGTGAAAATGAGTACTTATTTTAATTTGTATTTTCTTTTACAACATCTGAATATAATGTCTATTTGTAAAGATAAAACGTTGTTTTACTATAACATGTTCACATGAAATGAAATCCAGACTGACAATTTTATATCGTTTATTGCATAACTCTTTACATAATTCGTATATTTCATAAATATTATGTACACTCTGTTATCAAAAAATTAGAAAATAATGATTCACTTAATCTAGTGTCACAGAATCACTTTACCAGGGAAGCCGACACGTTGCAGTCTTGAAGAAAGTATGGCAGTCAATGTTTAAAACACTACATATTCACTAGTTTAAACTTACTCGAAACTTACCAGCCGCAGCCCGCCACCATGCCACCATACCGATTACGCCAACTAGAATATCACAATAACATAAATACAACAAACAGAATTACAATTTTAATATAGTTACATTTAAAATTATAGTTAATCAATACATACAAAGTTACCCTTAAAAAAAGAATAAAGATAAATATATCAGTACCAAAAGCAAAGAAAAAATTATAATAACAAATTTGAAACATAGGTACGTGTTATAGTTAGCATTTATTTGAGAATCATTCTTGAATAGACTTGAGATTCTTCATTTCAGACATGCACCAAGTTTAATTAAATAAATATAATAATAATTTACATAAATACATTACACCAAATCGCCGACTCCTCATCTCTCGAATGACTTTTCAGTGACATGACAGGGACATTGGGATTGAAAGTTCATTTGTGGAGTTAAATGTTTTGAATGTAAGCTAGTGTCTATGTCCTAAGTCTTGCTGTAAAGTGTCAGTGATTGGATTGGATTTTGGGATGGAGATATTTGCATTCGGGATCTCTGCAACTACCGCCAACTTCGTATGGACAGAGGAAGGCGTTTGGGTCTTCCTGCCAGCTGAAAGACGGTAGTTTGGAATTACTATAAACATTTGCGACTGCAAGTGGACAGATTCACTGCATACTCACATCGCAACAGCTGCGGCGATGCCCGTACGCATACCGTCCACGATTCTCTTCGTATTGTACAAAATGGTTCGTGTCAATATCAAGAGCATCAGACTAACATACCACAAATTGAGCTAGAAGCGTTAATACAATCACATTACGTCGCAAAGCATCAATAGTATTATTCATTGAAGAGCTGTCACTGATGATTTATATCTTAATAGTCACAGATATAACGCTTTATTCAGCTTGGCTCATATAATATGATCTTTATAATTTCTACTACGCTTATTACTTACGTTGTATTTCCTAATGCCTCTAATGGAGATTTATAATCATTCACACTGGTGGTGGTGATTTGATCTACTGTATCATCTCTCATAACAAGGGCCTCTGTATCATTCCCACCACCCTTTTCTACTTGCGGGTGAAAGGTATCGGGAACTCTTTCATCTGGTACAACATCAGCGTCTGTATTTGACACTATGTCTACAACTCTTCCTTTTGGAGGACTTTTGGGTAATTTAACAGTCTTCTTATTATTAGTAACATCTAACTGCACCGACAGACGAGACTGAACTGCCATTACATCCTTGTTTACATCATTTACAAAACTCACTTTAACAGATTTCAACAAATTTGTGTAAGGAGCCTCTTCTGCAGTTGGATTGTTTTCTTTCTGTACTTTATTTAACAATGACATTTTATTAGACGGATTCCTTGTGTTAAGATTGTGAGTGGAACTGAAAACAGTGTTATGGTCAATAACGTTTTAAACATGAAATTGATTAATGTAATAGCAAAAAAATACCCTTTTAAAAGTAATTGGTGATGCAGCCTAATTTGCTGCAAGCTACTGTGGACAGCTCTCTGTTGCTTTTTGTTTAAATTAATAGCCGTGCTTATATTTTTAAGTTCAGTCGCAACGATTTTGTACTTTTGTTGTAACTTTTTTGCTTCTTCTTTTAATTTAAGAATTTTGGCTGATTCTTCCGCTATCTTCTTCCTGTATATTAATAATTGTTAATAATTAAAATTTAATTACCATTCGAACAGTTTTTATATTAAATAAAGATAATGATAAAGAGTATAGATAAATAGTACACTAATTTACATACCTTGATAATGCAATTTTTTCTTCCATGTTTGTTGAATTTAAATTGTTTATAGAAGCATTTCTAGGCTTCAGAGTTTCTTTAAGCTGTGTTTTATTTTGTGCTATTGTCAAAGAATTACGGGCCTGCTTAATTTTTTCCAATTCCGCCATTCTTTTAACTAGGTTTTTATATTCAATTTGTTCAGATTTAGGTAAGTGATTCATGGCCTATAAAATATTTTTTGTATTACTAATTGCTAGAAATATAAAGTACTTTGTTCCATATTTTACCTTTTTTCTTACCTTAGGTACAAATTTTTCTGTTGGTTTTTGTGTGACAGGCTTCTGTACAACATCTGGTAATGTATCTTTTTCAAATTCTTTACGCGTGGACTTAAGTAGTTGATCTAATTTTGACTGAAAATCTTGATAATGTTCGGCTAACTTCATATGCATTTTTGTTAAATTCCTAGTTGCTTCATGTTCGCCCTCCGAGTCTGATTCACCAAGTTTAATTATAATCTTTTTTTCTTCTGGTACACGAATAGGTACATTTTTAACTTTTTCTTCACTTACACTCTGAATTTTTTCATTGTCTTCATTAAACATACTGAGATCAACAAGATTTGGTAGATTTTTACTCAATGATGTTAATAATTTTGCACGTAACAAATCTTCGTCTTCTTCTAACTCATCATCCTGTATTTTTTTCTCTTTATTAATATTATCGTTTCCTTTAGAATCAAATTTTAATGCATTTGAATTTTCTTTGGTTTTTTCTTCACCATCTGACCCAATATCCATATCAACAGATTCTATATCAGTATTATTTTCTGATGGAGCATTGAGAAGTTCATCTTCCAGGGTAAATTCTTCAGGTAAACAAGACTGTGATAACCGTTTTTTCAATTTCTGCTTTTGTTTCATTTCTATAGCTTTTTTTAATAATGTAGACTTAAGACAAATCATTCTAAGCTCTGTAGTGTCACTGTCTTCATCCTCAGATACCACAGCAGGTTTAATATGATTACTATTGTTAGGCTTTTCATCAAATGTTTCAGTTTTGGATTTGGAAGACTTTGTTTTAAGGGCATATTCACGTAACAGTTCTAAATCTTCGTCCGAACTGTCATCAGATACGTGATTATTTATTACTTCCCTATTAATTACTACTTCTTCATTTTTAACAGAATCAACAACATCCTGTGAACTTTCATTATCAGAACACAAATTGATCGATTTTAATTCAGTTATTTTCGGTTTATTTAAGACATTTACTTCGGATTCTATTTGAGTATGTTCTGGTTTTCCATTGTCTAATTCCATTTCCGAAATACTATGATTTTCAATTTCATCAGGTCTTACATTCATAAATTGTTTTTCAGAACTAGTATTATTCTTTTCTTTTATGTCAATGGTTTCTAATAAAGCTTGTAATTTACTCTCATTCATATTATCATTATTATCCTGTTTACTTTGCACACTACTATTTATTACAAGATCTGATGAAAGTGTGTTACACTGTCTTAAATGTATTATGTTACTTGGTGTTTTTGGTTTGGTTCCAAATAACATTTTGTTAATTCTGTCTTTTAAAGTAGATGTATCGTTTTTATTCTTTTTTAATGTTACAGCGTCTGCTAATCTCCGTCTTTTATTAAAATATTCATCATCTGAGTCATCACTTGATTTAATGGGCACCTTGCTTGTACTTTTTTTTTTATTTTGTTTTGTTTTCTTTTTGCAGTCTTTAATTTTCTTTAACACATTGTTTGGTTCTTTTGTTAATTTCTTTCTTTTATACGGCTTTATAGGTTCTGCTTTATTAATAAATCTCTGTGATACACGAATATTATTATCTTCTAAATCAGTCTCAGCTACTTGTGATAAATCACACAAAACATTTTTGGCATTTCTTTGCCGTTTACCTAAAAATGCATGAAATAGAAAATGTAAAAAGCTACTTGTTAGTTATTAATTTTAGATTAAAAAGACAGCGACTTACAACTTTTTGAGTCTCTTGTACATATTGAAAGACAGAAAATATCATACCCAATTGTGATGCTTAGAAAGCAAATGTTAAGGCTATGCGAGTGCTAAGATGTAGGGGTAGTGCTTCAGAGTGCAGCACAGATATTTTATTTTATATAAACAAGCATCCTGCATATGCTAGAACAGTAGTAGTAGTCCCAGCAAATATTACTGCACAATGTGTGCATATTGAAGATTTTTATAATATGTGGGGTAAAAAGAGAAAATATGAGCTAGTTACGAAAAGTTGGCTGTATTGTAAAAAGCATCCAGACAAGATGTTAACGAAGATAATATGAATTGCCAAAATATTTAACCACAAAACTGTAGACCACTTTTTTTTGCCTTTCAAATACATTGCAACAAGTATATGGCCAATATATTTTCCACCTGCACATAAAAACTGCAGTGCTCTCTGCTTCTCAGCATAACTACACCTTTGGCTTGTTGGAAGTGTCAGTAACTTCAGAATGTCAATACACCTCAATACCAAGGACATCTGTAACCAACCTCTTATTTAAAGAACACTTTTTTCTTGTAATTGTTTACTTACCTATGTAAGCACCATGACTTGCTATAGTTAAAATTAACGAAAAGTAAGCATGTCATAAAACAGACCCAAATTTTGGAACACAAGCCAAATTACTTACTACATATGTATAAACTTCTTAGTGACAAGAATATAATATGATTTTTTTATGTAATAGCCAACAAACAAGCAAATAATGACAGTAAGTGATCACATTAGACACAAGAAAAGAAAAGAGGGGGAAGAAAATACAGGCTACTTGACGAAAACCATATTAAAAAAAATGTAACCCTTAAGGGCTAATGAAATATATTCATGATTACATAAACGCCACTATTTTATACCTTCAAAGATACATACAAATCCATACAACAATAAATGTGTCTGCATGAGCTAAGGTTATGCTTCTTACCTTTCCTTCACTCCGTTTTATGAAGTGAGCAGTATACCACAGACACATTTTTTTTTTAAGTAATAAGCTTATAGTATGTAAAATAATAGTATTACTTGTAAAGTATAGGTTCTTGGTATTATTCCTTCCTCAAATTAAAGGAATTTTGAATAGCAAATGATTTATATCATTATAATCATTGTCAGTTTCCTTCTACAATATGTACATATGATTGTTAACTATTCGTTATTCAATTAACAATATATACCATAGGCAGACACCGCAAAAAACATCCCAGACATGAATATATTCAAATAATCAAATACATATCAGAACACATTTTAAGTAAAAAACATGATTATTTTCGAATAAATAACTACCCAATTTGCTCGGAACCCAAGAATTCAATCTAATATAAATTTCAAATGTGAAGACATACCATTACTCGATGGATTCGAAGACTTCTTGGCCTCTTTACGTTCAAGGACATTGTTGTAATTTTCTAGAACTTCTAACCGCTGTCTTAATAAGAATTCCTCCTCCGAAGAAATATCAGAAAGGTCATCAACTTCATCTACAATTTCTCCTTCTTCCATCTCGGAGTCACCATTCGCTGGTGGTATACCAATGCAGGCCATCCCAACTTGTCTTCAACATAAAAATTCTACATTACTTTCACCTCGACTACATTGATGAAAAACTAAAATAAACTAAAAATATTGTTACTTATCTAAATTATTTCATTTCTGTCGTATGATAAAAAAATTCAATACTCACTATAATACGCACGAAAAAAAATATTTCAACCAACACAATCCATTTATTGAACATTGAACAAGAACACAGACCAATGAGACCAAAATCAAAATCATACTACAAACCATAGAGTAGTAAACACAACTACCACAGATCTTTATAGTACTAGAACGCACTACGCTCATTCATACTTTTTATTCAACTATGCATTATAATCTGTCATTTTTTATCTGTGTAATCAAAAATCAACTTTGTCAGATTTTGGCAGCCATACGTTGTGTCTAAATCGGTAATGTCAAATGAGAACATGAAAAACATTTGTTTTGTGTAGGAGTAGTGTTATTGTAATAGATATAAAACATCAGATACGTAATAAATGAATTATATATACTTCTAAGGCTGTGTTAGCTGGGTAAAACAGATTGTATTATATTTAATGACTTAGAATTATATCAAAGAGACGAAAACTTCTGATGTTTTGTTTATTGTACAATAATTAAACAGGATTCCTTATCGAGAAAGGTTCAATTTTGTTCCAAAATGAATGACGAAAATGAGGAGGCGTATAAATTTGCTGCATGTACATACTTTGCGAGAAACCATCCAGGCGAGACTTGTGGAAGTAACGGCTTGCCGCTGACACCAAGTTCTATTACTATACTGGGAAGCGCTCAACGCTTATTAACAATAGAGCATCCACATTTATGTACCTATCTAGATATTATACGTGGAAAACATGGTAAGTATTGACTAACAGCTATTCGTACATAAGCTTCAAGTCAAGCAACTGTCAGAAAATCATAACTTATAATTTTATAGAAATTTAGAGTTATGATTTTCTGACAGTTGCTTGACTTGAAGCTTATGTACGAATAGCTGTTAGTCAATACAAAT
>DWPA01004115.1:0-13209 GCA_018251375.1 Calpodes ethlius | reverse complement strand
ACCGATATGTTTTTTTTTTTAAAAAGGAAATAAAAAAATACTTCTTCTCTTTCTGTAACTTCATTTTAATATTTTAAAATAAGTGTCACCGCGTCATGGAACCGAGCTGATGAAATTATATATTTCACAGGAAATTGTATACAATTCCATGAAGTTCCTAGGAATTGTATAAAAAGTGAATGCTTCTGTGAATAAAATAAATAAAACACGTCAGTAAACTGAGAATCACATATTTTATTGAACTGAGATAATTAGGCGACAAGTCATCCATCATGCAGTAAAAATATGTATATATGATTTAAGAAATCTATTTCGTTCAGGTATCACATAATATGAATATTATGGTCCATCACACATTTTGTAGAGTGCCTGCTGGTATTTGTGTCTATTGAAAAAAACCGCAGACTGACAGAGACACACACACAGACTGACATATCAAACTTATAACACCCCTCTTCTTCGTGGAGGGTTAAATATAATATCATCAAATCAGAAACAGTTCACATCAAACTACCACTTGTAAACGCAGCACTGGTTTTCCTTCGCGTACAGAATGAGGTTTTAAGTACGTACTTATACTACCTTGTTATGGCACTCAGCCTTGACCGAGTGCGGCTGGGCAGCAACACTCACACATTTGAATGTAGAGAACTCTTAGGTTTGCAGATATGTCAAGAAGTTTTATAACGAGGTTCTAATGCGGAAGGCGAACAATGAAGATAAAATACAATGAATGTCTGAGTGCAAGATCGTTTGTTAACTGAAATAAGAAAGAATAATAGTTTTTATTTATCTATTTTTATTTCAATACGTACGTATAGTATGTACGAAGTTATACACGACATATTTTGTCTCTAAAACGCATTATCAGACATTGAGATGCTCAATGATGAATTAGTTTTGGATTAAAATACTACATGAAGAAATATGATAGTAATACCACACATTAGTAAATAATACTATCAACTACAAATAACTATAAACACGGTGCAATTATTCGTAACCGTTGAACAGTAACATATTCTGTCTCCAATTCACATCATCAGACCCTGACATATTAATCAATGATAGACTAACAGAATTGACCAACAGAATATGTTTATTACCTTTAGCTATAATTTATTACCTGCTGTCTGTTAATGAGTTCTACTTCTTATTTAAAACCCTATAATCAGACTCTCGCAATATTTAAATGAGTAGAGTCTGGAGCAATTCCCCTACACAGTGACGTATGGACCATCTCAATCGGGTGAACCGAACTATGACTCGCGTAGTTGACTGTACATACATTTATAAACGACGAATTGATAACCTAATTTTTGAAGAGGATAAAAACAGGTCTGATAGTTTTGTGGCCTCTTTGTAATTTCCACACCACGAATTATATATTCATGAATCGTCATGGTAATTACAAATTATGTAACGCAGTTTGTGTCGCTTTGTGGTAATCAGAAAGCACACGTACTGATACATAATTGATGCAACCGCAGCAAGAGGGACTTTGGCTATTAGTTTATTACCTCAAAAAATATTTAATCTATGCATATGTAGATACATAAACATAGATAACTATAACACCTCTTTTTCCGTTTCCTTTTTTCTGTTTATCAAACAAAGATCGGTTGTTTCTTGTTGTTGTATCCTGACAATTTTATATTGAATTGTATGGTCAGTACACATATGCGTATATATGAAATTACACAGATAAAAAATAAATAAAAAGGTGTGAAAAAGCCTATGAAAACGCGTTTTATTAAATTTCATTACGGAAATTTGACTATTTAAAGCAAATTTCTTATTACGTGGGAGTAAGAAATATTTTGAAAAAAAGAATATGTTAGTGACTCTTTTCTTTAATCAAATTTAAGTTAAACCATTTAAGGGGTTTTAAAAAGCAATAAAAATATTATTAGTAATTATGATAACTAACTAACAAGTATGATTTGAAATCATTATTAAATATCGTTACGGGAACAAGCGCACCTATAAATTAAAATATAAATCATGTTTGTCAGAGCCCACAGGTATTTTGTAAAATCCGGCCTAACTCATGAAGAACACCTGTGTGCATTATTTAAGCCTCCCAGTTCGAAGGGTTTAGTCTGGGCGTTGGTATGTAAGGCAGGGCCATCTCTGCCATTAACTAATAATAAACCATAAGTCAGCAGCGTTGGTTAACAAGCAGTCGATCTAGTGCTAATTGGCTACTGCCAATTATGCTAGAACTTTACCGACGTTGCGGCTGTGTGGGATAGCTGATATTACACTTCGATAAATCCCGGAGCACTTGCTTTTGCAATTAAACATTTAGAGTGCGTTACATCAGCTCATGATTTCTGTGAATGTCTCCACGTATCCATGATGCCAAATCAAAACATTTTATTTGATAAAGTACGGGCAAGGAAGATGGATAAAGAATTTTGTGAGTCAATACTTAGCCAGTTAATAGCGTACCAAATTAATCATTATAGATTGTAATTAACAATGAATTATACAATTACGCTAATTATTAAATTACATAATTACACATTCTAAATATTATAGACTACATGTTGCCCGCGGCTTCGCTCTCTTATGAGAATAGAACAGTTCCTATCTCGTTGCTAGGTTGCTAGACTTTGTCACTTACTTGAATTTGGCTGAAATATACATCGTAATGGATCTTTCCACAGAAACGAGATGTTTTTTTTATAGTAAACAGTAACCTATAGTACTCGTCGTCTTCCCTACTATCTCCAAACCAAAAATTATACTATCACGGAGCTTCGTTGTGCCGTGGAGAAGGACAAACAAGCACACAATCTAACTAACAAACAAACAAGGAATCAAACAAGCAAGCACGCAAGCAAACAAACAAATACACAATCGCATTTATAATATGAGTATTGATAAATAACAAGATTGCTTAAAAATAAGTTTACTGATCCAGTCTCGCGTGGGTTGGAAAAATATTTTGTAGTAATATGCAATTACTATCAAAAGATATGCTGAGAAGTTTCTATCATAATTTCTACTTCTCCATGACAAAATATATTTCGAAAATGAAAAGATTACAGTAATACTTAACATCAACAATAATAATAATTATGTACTTACATAAAATGTATCAGTGATACCTATGTGATTAAACGATATTGAATATCGACAACACATCATTATCTTAAACATCAATATTTAAAAGCAGTGTTCATTACTTTGATCGTAGTACCTTCTTAGATTAGATCTGTCACTACAATCCGTTCGTTGAACTCTTCTCGATTTACATCGAGTGGTCCCAGTTTGAAGTTGGCAAACATTTTCAGCTATTTGTTTATTGCGTCTGAATTTTAATTAATAGCTTTTTATCTTGTTTACCCCCCTACAGCTGTAACATCCCACTCCTGGTCGACAAATAATTAAAGTTCCATCGGGTAATAGCTTTTGTTGTTCAGCCTAGATTGATTTCGCGGATAAACCTAAAGTTTGTTTCACATATCCACTTTAGTTTTGAATACCGATTAGTATTGCTTTTATTTAAATAGTCTACAAACGAACTGGCGATTCATCTAATAGTGAGAAACTTCGATCATGGACATCAGTAATGAAAAAATTACGACTGAGGAGTTGCCGGCAAAGGAATAACAAGAAAGAAACTAAACCTGTCTCTCAAACCTCCAACCGGGACACGACAAGTCTTTAGGCTCACTTCTTTCTTGGCCGGCAACTCGTTAGTAACATCTTTAGTGCTGCTCATGTGCATGGGTGACAGCAAGCACTTCCTATCAGAAAGGCTCGTGATCTCGTTTGCTGGCCGTATGACTATAAATACTAATGGCCCACTACGAGGCATAGGTATCATAACCGAGGAGTCTCAGAGCACACTTCGCTGCATAGTCCACTATTTATCTAAAAGAAAATAAAGTGACTTGTACACTACTCGCCCTGGGTAACTAATTCTAATGTAAGAAACTAAAGTGTATAAGCTATTTTGTAGTTTTGAATAAAAATCCTAAGTAATTCCTAAATGGGTTTACTTTCAGCGAGAAATCTTATCCCACGCGGTTTCTCATCCCACCGGTTCTAATGTGCATAGCACATATTTTGTTATAATTAATAGAAAAAAGACTCATACATATGATAATATGAAGTAAACACGAAGATAATAAAATATTTTTCAAGTATCTGCCGATGTAGGCAGCGGGTTGTATATTATACTGAACAAACTTCTAAAAAATAGAGTTTGTTTTGTTGGAACACATTGTTATACTTCTCCGTCTCCCGGGCTGAGGTTTGTCAATATTCCCACATTAACTACGTTATAAACACAATCAGAGAAACAATATATCTTCGCAAACAATACTATATTTCTTCAAATTTGTCGCTTTATTTTATTCAGTAAATGAAAACAAATATTATTCGAAGCCTTTAAAATATATTATGACTTATTTGAACTGTTGCTATTCCCTGAAGTATGTGTGGAACTTGTCAAATAAAATAGGTACTTGTGTGCTATATTTATTTTCCCTACAAATTGAATAGTAGCTACAAGGTTGAATTTATAGATGATGCTAATTCTATTATGAATCCAGTAAATTTATTGTAATTTGTAACCGGAGTTCAGCTCTACGTTCAAATCGGCCATAATTCAACTTGCAAAGGACAGCTATTGTCTTCAATAGACGTTTTTGTCATAAATATTAGAGTATATAAAATTTATCTTTCTGCACTTCTATTCCATGTGAACTTTACCTACGTATATTAAATTATTAAAATGAGCTGCTAAGGTAAATTTATCTGCAGAACCCATCATCAGACGCTCTCCATGTGATCGACTTGAAGCAATTTTGTACTCGATATCCGTGAACCATCGGAATCGATCAAACTGTCTCCGAGCAATCGATGAACAAATTCCCAATAAATTGAGAACCTCCTTTATTTTTGAAGACGTTTTAAAAATCACGCACGCTCAATTTACATTGACGTTTCGGTAATCGTGGTCGATTTCAGTCCTAGATATCTACAACCAAGCCCATTCGAGCTTAAGGTTCAATTCTCCGATCCGCCAAAAATATTTTTTCCAGTTGCTTCTAAATATCAGTATGCAACGTTCTTTGATCGTATGTTTTACGGGTGAGTGTCTCGATAGAAACAAATTGGAACCTTTGATGGCTTCAGAACAAACATTCTCGTGGCGGCCGCCGCGTCAATATTTGCTGGAATTAAAACAAGAAACGCGTGACGTTAACCTATTTACATAACGCGCTTTCGATGGAAAACAGAGCGGGCCGTAGGCGGACTACACACATTAAGCTTAAGATATTTAGCACCCAGCTTAATATACCTACAGCCCGTACTCAGTTTTTACGACTTATTACGTCTGTTGGTAAACTATAATGGCTGTGCGTAAATTAAATGTATTAATAATAATTATACCTCTAAGCAGAAAATATTACAACATGTCAATCAATCAATCACCAGTTGTCTTAGTGATCCCCTAGCAACTTTTCTTTCGCCACCCTTCCTTCGCAACCGCTTTCCTTGAAACGGCTTGGAAGGGAGAAAAAATAAGAAGATTCGCGGACGACGCGGACGTCGAGCAGTAACCGAAGTTTGATAATTTCGTATCGCCGCACGTCCTTTGCAAGTTTTCAGCCTTTTGTACCACTCTCACTATGGTTCGAACGTTGGTTCCCCGAACGCAGGGGCGTGAGTTCAAACACGCACCTCTAATTTTCCAAAAAGTTATGTGCGTATTACAAGTTAATTTTCACTTGCTTCGGTGAAGGTGAGGAAACCTGCACACCAATGAGTTCACCATAATGTTCTCGAGAAGGGGGTGTGAAGTCCACCAATCCGCACTTAATCGCACTCGTGACTCCATCGTCATGTAATTGAGCATTAGTTCGAGAGTCAAATGAAAATTGTGGGATTAAATCATAACATATAAAGAAATTTTATCCTATATAAAATTCTCTGGATCCCATTTTGAATCTACTGATTAAATCCTCAGAAAAAAAATATGTGAAATAGATTGTCAATACGTTCAAGCTGCTAGTGTTTTCACCATTACTAAAGTTGAAAGGTGTTGTATAAAGTCCAAGCCCTAAGTTTTACTAGGCGGGACTCTTTGTAACATTTATTCTAAAACCCTAAACCTTGGTAAAACCTATAACTATACCAATAAACTGAGTACAATACAAACAAGTATTACATAAGTAACTGCCACGCTCGGAAGTCAAGCCTGAGATTTTCAGTCAACAGATACGTCTACAACACACAGAGCCACGGTTGATCTAAGCTGTTGCGTCTAGATTCGCTAGTGTCGCGGTAACGACAAAATTATTTCAGAAGTCGCAAGTTTGTTTTCGGCCTTACAATCAAGTAGACGACAAAAACATACGAGCCGTAAATCTTATTAGGGACGAAAGGTAGGACAGGTCATTGGCTCCACGAATCGTTTATCTATCAATCCCAGATAGGGCAATTCACCGGCGTAAATGCCGTCTAAATAGCTTGGGTTTTGGTCACATTGACATTTTACTATACCTAATCGCAGCGATCTATACACGACAGATCGTTCAATCTTAATAAGTATCCTTAATATTACTTGATTGAATATTAAACTACTTAACTCGATTTCGACTAAATATTACGATATGTCACAAGTGACTAATGAATGTATAGGTGAGACAATTTATTTTGTTAATGTTTTGAGTAGACAAAGGAGCAGAATGCTCAAGTGATCCGTCGCCCTGGGACATTAGCTACCCCAGGGGCGTCACTAACACGAGGTCCGCATGCTAGGCAGCGTTGGTCCCATTTTTTGAAGGACCTTATATTGTAGAGCATTGGGAACAACGCTGCAGGAATTTCGTTCGGCAGTTTGCGAGTAGAGGATAGGAAGTGACGTGAAAACCGTGCGGTAGACGAGCGACAGGTAGCTAGGTGGGGATGGTGGAATTTGATTTAGCACCGTGTTGGGCTCTGAAAAAAGCTGATCGCAAGTATTATACAGGCACAGTTCTTCAGAACATTACCAAATGATATGTAGATTTTATCTGCACTTAATTTTCCTGTATTATAGTAACGTACAAATGAAAACTTCATGAAGTCAGTTATGTTTAACACAGCTGAATATCTTGAGGTTGAAGTACTCTATAGGTAACACAATATTTAAGTCTCATTTTCCAATCCCATTCTTGCCATTATACATTAATGCGGGGTAAACGAAACAATTAACCTAAATCAGTAAGTAAATGAATGGTGTTTACCGTCGAAAGTTACGTAACGCGTTTATCTTCATTTATCACACCCGCACACTGGAATAGTTGATGTTCATTTTGATTTTCTTACGTGCGTATTAGAATTTGCCCCAAAATTTGAAGACCAAGTTTTTGAGATGTTTTCCCTTTGAAATCACATGTATCAACTTCTGATTCGTATCAATAAGCCAGGCTGTTACACGTGCTAGTCCATGTTATCATAGTAACTAATATTTTTTTTTTATGAAATTATTAATGATATATCTTTCGTAAAGTTTGCCATATTAATTGTAAATCTCTTGCTTAAGCCAAATGTCTCCTCGTGTTAAGGCTGAAGTTCAGAGCCTGCTCTTTCTTTCTTATTATTTCTTCTTTCTTCGTGTTATGCCTCTGTCGAAAATTGGTCGTACCAGCTTAGGAACCTTCGTGGACTCATACACAACAATTTTGCTAAAGATCATCAAATGATTAAATGTATCTCTTACGATTCTATAAAGGACATACAGATAAACATTCATTTTTATATATTAGAAGAAAGAAAAGAAAAAGTAGAGACGTCTCGAATTTCATTTTTGAAGCAAAAGCTAGAAAATTAATTTCTAGCTCATAATATACGATGAAATCGTAATAAATATTAAGCTTTAGTTGTCGGCGCGGTGTATTTAACTTTTAAAATAATAACGCCTATAACCGTAATAGTCATACATAATATCTACTATTTCAAAGTAGATTTAAAAGGCTAACTTGGTGTCCTGAAAATGATTAAATGAAGAAACAATCATTTCTCCATTTTCTCTGTAATTACCGATAAAATACCACTATCCATTGTCAAAACAAACACATTCATACACACTTGTTGCGTATCGTAAATCGTAAGCACACAATATTACCACACACACATTTTTCGAGAGTTCTCAAGCTGATTATTGTGCTGTAGCATTATTAAATTATTTATTCCCTTCAATTACACCGACGAAGTTAAGTAAAAATTGTTGAGAGTTGGATCATAAATAAAATTAATCGAGGGCATATATTTCTGCTTTGAATGCAAACGTTCGTATTCAGTTCACCAATAGATTTCTCCAACATTTGAATAATTAACCGTGTATTTACTGTACGGTAATAGAGGCAGAGTAAATTATATTCCCATTTATACCCGCTCCTAAATATCAAGCACGATCCTCGTTCTCTTTTCAAATAACATCGTTTATTAAGCCTAATTCGCTGATATTTAAACAGATGAGGCTATGGGCCACTTCAACGCCGTTATTAGTACGTTAAATGCCAAATTTACTGGGAAATGTCAAGTGGATCGACTGTAATTATTCCATTTCATAACGTTCTCGTTTTATAGCGATATCGTAAGCCATGTTTCTGTTCACACCAATGTTTTGTTGCTATGTCAAAACTCAAAGCAGTTAAAAACGCTAACACACTCACACCCCCGCAGTAGGATTCGCTGTGTCGCGGGCGGCATGGACAACACAAATAACACGTCACTAACACCCATGACCCGAGAACAAATATTTATCTGTCACATAAATATTTTCCCCGGCCGGGAATCAAACCCTTGACCCCTCGCTTCGCAGGCAGGGTCACTACCAACTAGGCTACGGGCCGTCAGGGTTGTTTATTTATGTTTCCAGTGGTCGGCGGTGGAGGCAATAAGTTTACTGAATTGAGAAGGAATCTTCGACGCAATGCACAGGTCTCAGCCAAAACTCTCGGCATCCTCTCCCCTATTGAGTTTAGGGCGTTCTACATCACTATTAATGAAGGTATGTCCTTTGTAAACTCATCGTACAATTTACTCAAATCATGAAATTACTTAAAATACAGTGGCGTTATTTCGTATTCAAACACTATGAGGTCTCACAGTGATATAGAAAGAAATCAACGACTCGTATATCCATCTCTGTCTTTAGCATTGTTCAAGAAATTAGAGTGAAGAAGATAAGAATACAAACAATCGATTCTCTTCCTATTTCACTGTGAGACCTCATGATATTGTTTGTGAATACGGGGGTAACTTTATTACGCCAATTATTTATTACGCCTTAGGTCTATACTTCTTAGGTCTAATCTAAACAAACATCAAGATCCGTCATCCGATCGAGGTATGCTTAATCAGCGGACGAGGAAAATAAGCCAACTCCTTTTTCTGGAAATCATTAGATAGTCTACCATATGAAGTAATCTCCACGAAATTCCAGTAAGTGGTTATCCGGCTCAAAAATCGTATAATATTTTTATTTTGTTTACAGTCAGCCTTTTGTCTTTGCATAAGGATAGCAAACGAGCTTGCAGTGCCGTCGTCTTTGAATAGGACTGTAATTAGTTAGTGTTAGATGTTAATTGTTATTCGGGACTGTGGATGTTATGACTGCTAGATATATTAGTCGTTAGTAAGGCCACAGATGCGTTGCTATGCGTACCCCTAAAGGCAGATGATCGCTTCTTGTATACGTCACAGATTTGCCTGCAAATCTGAACATTATTGTTATAAGGCAATTTACGGCAGAAATAGGTGGAGCGGTGGTAGCTCCCAGGGAAAACCATACATGTGTCCCACTACCTATGTAGTATTTATTAGTAATGCAATGCAAAATTTAAGAGTTATGTCTTACAATTTTGAAAATTTTACGATCTTCCACATTTAAATTTCACAATAAACCTATCTTTACTCCACCATTGTACAGTCACAGGTCTGCTAAAAGAAAATTATTTAGATATAAGCAGTACCTTCGTCTATTATTTCCATATTTTGTTTTTGTTTTCTATTTATATGTATTACTCTGTTGTTCATATGGAACATAGCTTACTTAGGTTTTTAAAAGAATAGAATAAAAATTTATTATTACATGCAGATGGTTTGATTCAATTTGGCCGCGAAGGTGAAATTCTCCCAGTCATCTCCTATCAAGATGCGTACCCTCTGTCAATCAGATTCTTCAGTTTTGCAGCGTGGAATGGAGTAGAGGCTAAGTTTCTATACGACTGTCCATTGCAAGGCGCCAACGAAACTACAGGTAACCATTTATGTCATTAAAATATAGTAAGTCAATTAACTACAACCCATACTTACCTGTACATCACAACAATACATACACACACATTAAGCCGAAAAATGTAACTATACAAACAATAATGTATTTTTAAGTTTCTCATTTTAAGTGACAATATACATTCATTGTAAGTCTTATGAGAAATAAAGAATCTTTAAACCCAAAACCCAAGTATTATATGCTAGATGCTACCAATGCTAAAATAACAGTTCCTTGTATTCTATAATACAGCAATTTGAAAGATTTTGGAAACCTTTAAGGTTGTGAAATAGGCGTTGAATGTTTATATGGTTATTCCACGTGTAGTTAATGATCATTGTCTTTAATCTCTAAATATTCTTTATTAAAGATAAAGATGAGACTTTGTATCAGCATATAGATAATTTATTACTTTGTGTGAAGGGCGTAGAAGTCATTTTATCCATAAAAAATCAACGCCAGCACCCACACATTAGATTTATAACTTATATTCTCAGATATGTGTGAAGTTTGCTGTTCACCACTTGACACGAAGCTGTCGTGTATTTTAGAATTGATCTATTATTGTGAGAAGAGGCTCAAGCTTAAAAGGAGTTTTAATGGGTTTAAACGGTATCGAACCGTAAGGATCTTTTGTCGTCTTTCTTTGTAAGCAGGAAGGATGTAAGGAGGGAGCATACTTCACGGAAGTTAAAAACCTCTTCTTTACTTCCCTCGCCAACAACTTTTAATTTCTACAGTTATCTTAATGCACCATTTCCGTCAAAGCGGTAACTAAATCATTTCACTACGTCTTTTAAAACTAGAAACTAGTTTAAATAAGCAAATTTTCAAACAAATTTTCAAACCCTTTTTTTCAATCAATTGTTAATACTAACTCACAGTAAACATAAACAAGGAACCTCTATACAAAGTTTCATGCGCACTAAATGTTTAAACTATGCGTTATCTGTTAAGCAAATACATATGAGACATGGTACTTCCTGGCATTACTCTTCACTTGGTAAATCCTCATCTAAATCATTTATTTTCCATATAAGGAATCATGGCTTTTATTATATTTCAGTGACGACAAAGTCCGAAGTTATTGAACCAAAACTATCAAACACAGACTCATTGAAGAGGACGCTACTTCTATACAGGGATCCTATTATGCCACCAGCGCCAAAAGTGAATGTCCAACTAGGAATACAAGTTAACAGCATCAATTATAATGCCTTCGAGGCTAAGTTGACTACTGGGATGTCCTTTGTAGTGGTAAGAATTGTTATAAGAACAATCATTAATTTTACGATAGCTTGACGAAATTCATTTCGATTGCATTAAATCAGAATGGCCAATTCTGAAACGTATTTCACGGTTTATTGTCACAACCCATAATTGTCTCTATACTGGGCTATGACTTACAATGAGGGGTAGACGTAGCTAAGCAAGTAGGGTTTGACAGACTTCACATACCTTGAAAACATTATGGAGAACGCGTGTGCAGATTTCCTCACGATGTTTTCATACACTGAAACAAGCTTTAATATATAATATAATTAACCGAACATAATAAAACCTCATTTCTGAAAATTAAAGATGTGTGCAGAATTTAAACGCAGATGCTCGCGTTCTGGAGCTCAGTATTCGAAGAACTAAGCAACAATGTTTATTTTACGATTAGTAATGCATACATCCTCACTTGTTGTTACATAATCATAATCGTGCAACGACGTCAACAACATCCATACGCTGACTAAAAGAGAAAAGAATAAAGAGCTTTTCGTTCTTAATTTCTTGAACATCAGTTCTTGATTATTGACTATTGCCAAAAATGTATTTTCAGACCTGGATTGACGACAGCATGGCTTGGAATCCAGCGAAATTTAACGACACGGCCATGGTAACTTTTCGACCGGGGCAAATTTGGAATCCGAAGTTCTTCGTTTTCAAGTATAAAATCAATTATTATTCTTCTTAATACTTACCACCATCACTAGAGACCGAATTTTAATCGTAATTCAATAAGCCAAAGGATAACTTTACGTTGGCATTTATATACCTACTATTTTCTTCAATTTAAGTATTTGTAACACATATTCTACATCAAATTTAGCATTCTGCATTTCTTCTCTTCTAAACTTTGACTATATTAAATCTAAGCGCCATTATTACATACATTATTGTTTAAAAAAGGGAAAAAAGGTTTCTATTTCACGCATTCATACATAGATAATCTTATTGCATAAAAATATTGGGATTTGAACACTTTAATTATCTATAAACCTCCAAGTTTTAATTATTTCACTATTTTATTTATTCATTATGCATATATATGATAATTAGCAGCTTTCAAAATAATTGTAATGTTCGTTATTATATTAACTATTAACTTATCCAAAGATTATATACGGATAGAGATTTCCAAAAGGCGTGTAAAATTGACAAATACTTGAACTTTATTTTTTCGTATTTTTATTTTTAGTTCTGACAGCAGCAACATGTTAAATCCAAAAAAACAAGAACCAATAATGATGATTAATAACGGTGAAGCCACATACCATTTTCAGAGCCAAGTCGAGACATGGTGCGTTCAATATAATGTCACACTGAACAGGTTAGTTGGTCTATACCATAATGTCTGGATTCCTTGTAATTCGGAAAATAATCTTTATTTCGTATGTAAAAAATATGAATAGATCCTAGAAGAGACTTTGAGTATTGGGCATTATTTTTATTTTTTTAATTATTAGCAAACTACAATTCTAATTAATCCGGACTGTGAAATAAAGTAAAAATTTTAAGTTAGGAAATGCTGATGAACAGCAAACTCCTCATTAGATCTTCATCTAATATATCAAAATTAATGTTTGTCTGTATATCCTTTATAGAATCGTAAACGATACATTTAATCATGTGATGATCTTTAGCAAAGTTGTTGT
>DWPA01004114.1:0-13211 GCA_018251375.1 Calpodes ethlius | reverse complement strand
AGTTCAGGTTTAGATTTACGACTGCGGTATATCTTTTGAAAATATAGCTTTGAATTCTATCGAGTTCGAAATTTTAATAAAACTTTCGATATTGTGCGGAAGCGTGCTGATTCATAGCTTTATTAAAGTTTCTCGAGATTTATTAGTTCTTTGAAATTTACTATCTTAGCAACTTAAAGGTTCTCAGTTTTAGTCTTTATAAAAATCCGGAAGGACGGATTGGTCTGCGTCCTACAAGTAGGGTGATATCGTGAAGGACGAATAAACGTTATCACCTGGTATTGGTATTGAGCCGAGAAATTTTATGACAGACTATAATAAAAGACTCATGCTCTTCATGTCTATCTTACTTATCAATTATTTATTTATTCGTATTGTCACCATTGATCATTTTATCTATGTATCTTCCTGATTTGGCCTCGTCCCAGATTTATTATTACCTACTTTAGATTTTAATCAACTTTATATCGCGAAGGAAAAAACATAACTCGAGGGTATCTTGTTCGTTGATATTATAGATACATCGCGTCCTTAATCAACGGATAAATAGTGTGAAAATTTTTCCCGTTTACTACTGCCCAAAAATATCACCTCTTTACAGTGAAAGATAAGATCATTTCCGAATATTCCCAGCGGTCTCCCCATCCTACACATCTTGGCAGCGAATGTTTTTTTCAAGACTTATGTAATGTTATCATTCGGGTAGGATTGGGTTTTCCCGGAACGGCAAAAAGTGTCACATGATTCCTCGTACCATTGTAGTGTGATGGAGCCATCACCAAACACCTAATTTAGAAAGTTTGTGTTAAGTAGACTGAATTATTTGTTCGATAATAGGGTGAAAATGTTTGCAAATAAAATAATTGGGAAGAGAAGTTGAATATTAATAAAAATGGCTTTCGTTATTCTGCAAGTGTAAGATGAATATGTAATAATTTTAAAATGGAAAGTTCAAAGGATAATGGACCGCCGACAAACCAGTGCGGATTGTTATAATTAGGAGAAGTGTAAAATTTGTTCATCTTGTCTTCGAAAATGACGACCATAAAGTATGAGAGAAAAAGAATCAGAACGGAGATTTTCAATCATAAATAGTTAAAATAAGACACAAAATCTTAGAATAAAAAATGAAAGGATAAGCCGTAGCGCGGGGTGGTGAGAAAGTTGATCGTCATTCCAAGAAAGACAATATGTTATAATAAACCTAAAGAGGACAGCGAGTATTCGCTGGATTCAGAAGGCTCAGGAGCTGTCTGAATGGTGCAAATTAGGGGAGGCCTATGTTCAGTAGTGGACCTTTAAAGGTTGATATAGATGTTATAATAACGACATTAATGAACTTTTAATGTGCCCTAACAATTTAGTACTTTACTTTTGTCATTTGAAGTCCGATCGCGACTAAAGTGACAGAACTGGCATAATAAGTGATAATGACGAAACAACAAAACGAAATGAAAATGAAAAAAATCTGTTAAAATTGTTCATAACAAACGTTACGAAGTCACTGAATGGTGTTTGATGAACTGATAACAATTACTTAATCAACACTTTCTTCTCTAGCAGTGATAGTCTTGTGGTTTGCATGTTGGTTTCGTTAGTTTCCGGGTTTAGCATGACAGATACACGTACCTCTAATTTTAAAAATGTTTTTATTCGAAAAAACTTATCGTTTACTTCGAGGACCTAAAACTTCGCGAGGAAACTAGCAGACAGAAGGAACTTTATAATGTTTTTAAAGATGTGTGAAGTTTCCCTATACGTACTGTGCTAGCGTGGTAGACTATACCTTTTGACCCTAACATCGTGAGAGGAGATCTGAAACCTGCAAGTTAAATTGATGATAATGATGGTGAAGAGATATATTCGCTGAAGCGTGTATCCTTAAAAGCTTGGTTTTTTGACGCCATACTTTTCATATTTGCCATATTATGACATACAAATTCTATGATAAATAACTGTTTTCAGCATGAGAGGAGATTTGTACCTAGTAATTAGGGTTGCTGTCGATAAGATGTACAGATTTTTATCATTAATTAATTACATTTAAAGTTGGAAGGACTAAAAGCAATCATAATAGAAGTTGGGAGTTAAGTACTCTTTAGTATCGAGATGGTTCTTGCTCTTCAAATCTGAGTTCACGACGTCTCTAAACTCCAATTTAATGAAGGCATTAATGGCGAATAGACTTTGCATAAAGATTCGAATGACTCAACTCCTTTATTTGTTTTCTACGTGAAATGATTTTAATTCAAAATGAATAATTCCTGACACGATGCTATATATATCTACATATGTGGGATTATAAATAAAGAAGGCTCGAAATTAAAATTTATGTTATAATATTTTCCTAATGAAACAGGTAATTTTGAAAACCGCTGTGCCACTGAGCAAGACAGTGATTGTTAATATTAAGACAACTTTTTGACCTAAACAAACAATTTGAGCATAGATTAAAAAAAGTTCATAACACGATAAATATTTTAACAGATTAATCATTTTTATTTAACGTTGGTTGAGTTATTATTCCGAGATGTTTTACTATATAAACATTGGGACGGAAATTTCGTCTAACTATAAGCTGACTTAATCTCGTAGTACCCTCTTCACGCTGAAAAGTTGAGTCATCTATAACCCTGTTTCATATACAGGGACGAATATAATGTACAAAGGGTAAATAGAAGCATGAGACATCATAATATATATCATATTTTGAAGAATAATATAATTAATCATACTGTATAGTATAAGATGAATAATAAACAAAACAATCTTACCCGATGAAAATTTATAAATACCCTCAAAGTAAAAAAATATTACGAAACTTTCCTTATATTTCTCCCCAGCTATATCTACTTAATGATAATATTGACAGCTGCATCCGAATGCAACTTTATATATATGTTAATTTTTCGCCTAGCTAAAATTTAATTTCGAATTAATTAATATATGGACCGAGTTAAACTTTAGCGTGTTATCAGTGACGTACGCATATATAGGCAATTATGAAGATAAACCACCTTACGATAAAAATTGCAAAAAATACATTGGTGATCGGTAAAATACATATAAATGTTTTATCTAAGTTGCGTTACAACAAATTATTTGAAGGATTTAGAATAACGAAGGCATTGGTTATAAAAAGCAATATTACCTAAGTTTTGGTTGTTTGTGTACGAGTTTCTGACAGTCCTAAACTCCATTTAACAAATGAAGCGAAGTTTGGATACCTACTTGTGCCGTGAGTTTATGATAAGCCTCTTTGTGTATGTAACTTATGTAAGAACTAGGTAGTTTTCAAAGGATAATATAAGAAATATTGCAATGTTAAGTTAAGTAAGAATTAATATTAAAATAACAGAAAAATCTGGAGAAACAATTTTCATTTCTGATAGTGTTTAACTCTGTTTATAAATGCAGCTCATTAGCCCTTTCGTAGCCCTGGGTCTCGCGGTCTAATTAAGTATATCTTCTATAGACCTTCATCTGATATATTGGGGCTTCAGGAACCTTTTTTAGAAAGGAAACATCGTGTTCACAGCAAAGGGCCAAAATAAAACAAAATTACTTGAATTAACATTTATTATATTTTGATGTGATCTTCAATTACAAATTACTTATGGTAACTTCAACTATTTTATAAAAGCTCTTTTGAAATTTGATAAACGTTAATAGCATCAGACGTTACTTTGCGGAAATCCATTGTTATTAAGCTATTATTAGTCTACTTTGCAACAAATCGCGATTATACCTTAAAACATGCGTGGTATCTCCTTCCCTCCCACAAAAGAAAGCATGCACTACAATAAATTAAAGTATATACCAACATACATACCACCACCAACACGTATTTCGCTCCGAACCGGAGCATTATCAGGGTAAGTTGACTCTACGAACGTTGTCTAAAGAGGTCTTTAACAAGTCTAAAGTGTAAAGTGGCATTTACTGATTCGCTTGGAATGTGAAAGAATTTCCGATTTGATTGAATTCACCCTCCACTCAAGTTAAATCGAGTTGTAGGTGTGTAGGTGTAGTAGTTGCTTTCATACAAGAAAAGTAGTCGTGCAGAACCATTTGAAGGGAAGCTAAATTGGAAGCCCAAGTGTCTGCCCGCACTTGCGACGGCGACGCAACAACGGAACGACAAAATTACGCTCGAGTGAATAGTACTCGTGTAAATTTTGAAGCTTCGGTGTTCCAACTACAAAAACACACTTGAGAAAGGGAAGAGACTAAAGACACATTTGGACTGTAAAATGTCGTACGTATGAATGAAGCTATACATATACTTTTTTGGCAAGTAGGTATTTTATTTATTACTAAATGATGTTTGCAACTTCACCTTCGGGAATGTTTGTCATGGAACTTAATAGAAAGCGTTTTACTTTATTTTGTTTTAGTGACCTAAGTTACTTCTTATAGCATCAGCTACCCCCCAATAAAAGTCCCGTCAAAATCGGTCCGGCCATTTCAGAGATTAGCCAGAACAAAGAGACAGATCGACAAAAATTGTTAAAATTAAATTTTGGTATATGTACCGTATTCATATTCATATCCATATAGTAAAAAGCGGTTATTTCAATATAACAATCAGACACTCCATCTTTATTTATCTGTATAGATAAATTTCCTACAAGTTTTAAAAATATTAGAATACGATTTTATTAATACAGTTAATGCTTGAATATGGCTATTTTAAAGTTATTATGCCAAACGTTGTATACCTAAAACGAAATGAAATTATTTCTTTATTATACATTTCCTAAAAAATAAAAATGTAGTAACTCTGACTACCGCATAAACTCTTATGTTAATTTCCCAGCCAGGTCAGACGCTTAAAGTTTAAGAGGTTCATGAAAACATAATATTAAGAAGCCAGCCCATTTAACGCGCTGTTTAAAACATGGGCGCTAATTAAATACTATAGTACTGCTTTACGGAGTGATATTTTTTTATCTGTGTCGTCTGTTATTTTACTCTCTTTGTCATATGCTTTACTCTGTGGAGGACTCCTTCAAGGATGGCCGATGGCGTTCGATTTTTGAATTAAGTAATTTCATTGAGTGTTGTTTATCTTGCAGTATTTTGTTACTAATGGTGACTTGCAGATGTACAGATTTACCTCACTCATGATAAATTTTGCAAGTAGCTTTTTGTGAAAATGTAACCCTTATAATATACAAGACGTTGCTTGTGGTTTTTGCCCGAGTGTCAAAAAGAACAGCAATTAAAACGTCAATTTCTTTCTAATATTGGTTGCTAGGCAACTCTTTGTTGTTAAACACTTTCGTTTGTTGAAATATGCATCATAATTGATTTTTCCACAAATGTAATATTTTTTTGTGTTGCCTATGACTCTTTTAATCCTCCCAAATATATCCACACCAAAAATCATATCAAAACGACGCTCCATTGCGCCGTGAAATAAGCAAACCCATTTTTGAATTTATAATATCAGTATACAACTATATATATTTATTTGTAGTGGGAAAAATATGGTAACATCGCTTTTATCTATAGTTTATGTCGACTATCAGCATTCCATTCAAGTAGTTCTTACCTGAATAAGCATTAGAATTCACTAGAATAAAATCCAAGATAGAAATTAAATTTAAAAGTAAACGAAATGGTCTAAGCGCCAAGCTGTTACGTGATTGAACTAGCAAACTGTCGGCAGAACATGGAATTTTACGGAGACCGAATTACATTAATTACTTGTGCTGTGGACATCAATTTGCATTAACATGGCCGTGGTGGACATACTAATCTGAAATAATATATCTGAAGTGATGTAAATCGAAACGTTAAGTTTCCGTGAAAAATGAATTGAAATTACGTAAAATTGCCTTGTATTTTTTATCCATTGAAACATCCATTTTTAAATGGTTTAATTCAAGTATTTTTATTCTTACACATGCTGTTGGATTATTATGTACAAAGTAATCAAACATATTAATAATCTTCAAAAATTGATTGATTGAATGAAAACATTACAGTTTTGTGTTTTGGTCGCGATTTTGGAGGGATATAATTATTTAACTTGATTATAGGTATGTCATAGATATAGAAGAATATGAATGAATTATTTTTATTGTCTGTTATAACATAGGTGCACGGTTACACATTAACGAAACTCATTAATGCGACATACAAATATTATTTAGATTACTTAGTTCACTAAACTTATTTCTTCACTAACTTTATCTATTTGAAATATTGCATAAAAATATCTAATACATAATTAATCATGTCAATATAAATTTATACAATAATTATTTAATGAACTAGAAGAGTATACATTTATTGCAGAAAAATATACTAATAACTATTTGAACTACATTTACTTAAGTAAACAGTAATTACAGGTAGTTAAAATAAGTACTGCGGAGAAACATAGCAGTCATTATTTGTCGCGATGGCATAAGGTACTGATTTTCAGGGCGATCTTATTCGTCGTGTAGTTCCGTCACATAGTGAGTTGAATTCATGTTTCTTTTGTTTCAGCAAACTAAGTAGAATAATAGAAATAGGTATAAATTTACAATAATTTTGATTGTATGTATTTATTTATACCGTTTATTTTTTGTACACCTTAAAAGAAACATGCATTAGAAACAAACTTTATTAAATAAGCACAATACAATGGATGGCTTTGTCGCTTACAAGCGGTTTCTTTCAGATAACCTAACTCAAGGAAAAATATCTCTGAATGAAACTGGGATAATGTATACGTTACTAATGAACATTCAACAATACAATAAAACATTGCACATATAAATGACGGACTGAGGTTCACACGGATATGAAGAGAAGAAATGAAATGTTACATTGATTTGATTGGCTCACCATTTACTCTTCGGCAGTTTCACTGATATTTTTGGTGTTATGAATGTTTATGAGCATCGGTAAATACTAATGAGATGACCTGTCCACTCACGTTTTGGCGTAAAACATCATCTTTCTAACAAAAAACTTACCTAGAAAATTGATTAACCTATTTCAAAGCAATTTATCTTGAGAAATCATTTTTCACTGTCAAACCTTTTAAAACTTTGCTACGGTTTACTTAAATAAAAATCACAGACCAAAAAGTAGCGTAAAAGTTGTTTAAAAATTAGTTTATCTTTCCTGATGGTCATAGGCTGTGACGGGCACTTTTCATCAAGTAACCCTCACTTTTCGTAACAAACACCGCTGTTTTAATTAGGTTTGCGGTTTATCGCTGGACTCTAGAAAATTGAAAATGATATTGAAAACTTTTCGTTATAAAAGGAAATTATAAAGGAGTCTTTTCATAGTTTATAATTTTGTTTAAATATAACTAGTTTGTAGATATTGCCTACAACTTAGTACATGTGAAGTCTTAGCATGGATATTATTAAAATCTCGGGTTCTAGTTGACGTATTAAGATGAAACATTTACTACTTTTTAAGTTAAAAAAAGTGAAAATCGCATCCAGATTGGTCAAGTAAGTATTCAATGATGGGTGAGAAAACATACAGACAAAAATTCTAAAACTTATTGTTTTTGATTCTGTAACATCTACAAAATGTATAACGTATGCTTGTACGATATAAGTCTACCAATCCGCACTTGGCCAGCGTGGTGGACTATGGCCTGCATACCCGATACAGTGTGAAAAGACACGAGACCCGAGTGGGACAGTTATGGTCTGTGTTGATGAAGATATAAGATGACCACTTTTCACAAGGTTGCCCCTTTGCTTTTCTGTTAGTGGGAGCAATTGTTATGATTTTTTGTTTTCCTGTGTATCACTATACTTCGCTTGTCTGTGGAGTACGAAGCTAGTACAATTGCTGGTAATTTATGGTCTGTGACGGCCACTGTCAATGTTAAAGATGAAAATTGATATTGCGTTAAAAGTTAAAGTTACCCGAGCTCTGTGACTTTTTCTATCGACATCTACCTGTGAACACCAAAAGGCTAATGAACTTTCAAGAACTAAAGAAGAGTATGTCAAGCAGGAACAAACAAATATTTTCATACGAAGAACAATTCGAATCCTGTGCCCGAGTGATCAAAAAAATAAATAAAAAAAAAACAATACATCAAATCAGCAACCTACTGGTAAGTACTAAAACTTTACAGAGAAGTCTTTTTAACAATAAACAAAAATATACATTATATTTGCAGCGCAATTTTGTGGCCTAACAAAGTCCTACATATACATTTATGTTAAGCACTGATGTTTTGGGCGTTGCGCTTTGTTGCTTTCAGAATAGTTTCTGTTCACACGTATGACAGTTGTGTGACAGCGACGTAACGCAAGCAGTGATTACGTATCAACGTTGTCGCTAAGATATGTGACATTTTGACGTACGTGTGTGAAACTACGTCATGTGTCGTGTCGCCGTCACGTCGTCGCACGTGTGAACAGAGAAAATTTCGTACTAAATCATTTATTTCTCATTATTTGAATTGTCCATTTTAGAAAATAAATTTTATAAAAATCATTAAAAATGAGGTACCTCCTATGTATTGTAGTATTTTTTATTTATACACATTTTTGGATTGTAATGTATGTATGTATATTAAACCCGGGAACTTTTTAAATTCAATTCGTGACAATTGGTATCCAAGTATTGCCAAGTGAAACTAGCTTGTTTAGTAATATTAATATAATAACATATTCCAATTATAGCTATCTATCCTTCTCTACTTTGCGCCAATCAGACCGGTCCTGTGTCTTCTGAATCCCACGAACACCAGTTCAAAAATAAATAAAAAATATTTCAATTCAAACCACCAAAACTGACAACCTTTTTTATTCTATTTCCACCATAACATTTTTGTCAATACAAAGAGCATAAAAACCAAAAACAGAGACATCATAAAACCTCTTCTTACACTTATTATTTTAAATGAGAAACGAAATATTAATCATAGCCAAAAATAAATAAAATAATATATTTCCTCTCTCAAGAAAAAAAATACATTCTTTTATTTTTTAAGTACTACATTTTAAAACTGTTTCTTATGAAAGCATCCTATTATCAACGAAATTATATTTGGGATTTTTGGCGAGCTTTCTTTGAAAAATATTCAAAGTGGAAAAAGAAAACTTTTGTGGATTCGTCACAATTTCTTAAATTGTCGTTGTTCATAATGAAAGTCGAACTTTCAGTAACAAGTATAATATTTTACGAGATAAAACTTAGGTCCGAACCTAGCTAGGTTATGTTTTAAATCGTGGATCGCATAGGTTCTAGGTTCAATATAACATTTTTTTACGTACGTAGCAGAAAGACCAATTAATGGTCAGTGATCAAAAAATAAAAGGGCAAAAGAAAGAAAGAAAATCACGAGCATATATCTACAGATAACTTACACATAAAATTTACTTGAGCTGAAACAATTACTATCATTATAAAAAGTAAAAAATTTTAAAGAAAAAGAAATTGTCAAATTTTTTATACTTTGCGAATTAGTTGCTGAAGTTATTTCTTAACTCAAGTCATGGATATACTCGTACTTTGCCTATATATACATGTGTGAGATGTTGTAAAAATCTAATTATCATTTGGAAATTAACTCAACTGATGTTACTAGATAAATTTGTTATTTTGTTTTATAATTTGTTCTCCGTTCCGCACAGTCGAGTTGATTTTTTTTAAAGTAATTAATCGATGAAAAAAAAAATTAAAAAGATTATAAGTTTCCTCGTTTGGAGTCAACTCTGAGTATAGAATCGGATCATACTTATCATAAATATGGATAGTCATCGTAACTAACTTAATAAATGTCTGTATTATAAGATAAAACGAAGTAGTTTTTATTTTAAACATTGCAAGTTAAATAAAAACTTATTAAAAATATTAAAACTTTATTCTTTGAACTTTATACTCCAAATTATTCAAATGACAATGCCATTGAGTCGTGGCTATTTTTTTTACCAGAAACAAAGACGAATCGCCTTGCTACGAGCGATAAAATCAACCCAATTTGTATGGCTTTACGGCGTCACTTGAACCTCCAATCTTGTCTTTTGAGCATAAAATTTTATTAGTTTTTTCCATTGGAGTTTATTTAGATGGATAACTAAAAGAGTAATACAATGTTGCCTTGCGCCTTTTTTTTCCTTGTGGTGGAGGCTTTAGGGGAGGGGGAGGGAGGAGGATTTATTATTTATATTGTTCTTAAATAGGGACTGATACTGCTTAGTTGTAAGCTAAGTCGGTATATATAATTTTATAAATAATTTTTGGGTTAAGTCCCTTTTGTTTCATATATTACACTAGCCAACCCAGCCCGCTTCGCTGGAAAATATTGTCTATTGGAATTCGATACCTTACAGCGCTGCCTGGTGGTGAGTTACATGAATGGGCATATCATATAAACCTTCTCCATGCACAAGTACAGATGCATACGAATTTTCATAACGATCGGTCAAATGGTTTCTGAGTTTATCGATTTAATATATATTCAAACATCTTTATTTATATATATATATATACATAAGGCCAATTTGACCTTATTGATGCCTTATTTATCATTTGGAATGTTAAAAAGACGTGTGTAAGCACTACTCGTAAGTAAATAATATAACAGGATAAATGAATATATAATAATGACAAGATCGCATGTAGATAATAGTACCGGTCCATTTCCGCATAGAATAGTTATTTAAAAGATGTATTGATGAGTTTTTATGATGTTATTTCTCGCCAAGGATAGATCACTGCTCCGAAAGGCTAGTAGAAGCTAAAAAATACATTAAGAAATCCTAAATGTTTAAATGATTTTAACGTGAATTTAGTCGCTAATGGCATTGGATGTGAAGCGAGAGGTTCCAGTTTAAATTCTCAGGGAAGACATTCTTTGACAGATAAATGTTTGCTCTCGGGTGTTGAGTGTTTGTGGTGTCTACTTTATGTTACTCCTGCAGACATTTTTAGCACTGGGTGAGTATGTGTGAGTTATTTTTTTAATTACGAATACTGGGAATGCTTATCATTAGGATTAATAGAAGTGAAATAGCCGTGCGATAGTAATTTTCAAATGGAGACACTAGCTGACAGATCTTGTCATTAACGAGTAAAGTATTTGTTTTTCAAACCCATTTATTTTACAATAGTTGCACGTGTACAACAAAGTTTGAAGGTATTCAGCTGTAGACCGTAAATGTACACCGTGTCCGACTGTAAATAGTGGAGTTGTAACGTTTCTCGTTCCACTGGTCTGTTACGTGAACAAACTCAATTCCGCTCGATAATGTCACGAACAAAGTATAAAATGGCAAAATCTAAAGCAGCGATGAATTTGAGTGCTATGATGCTTAATACTGAGAATAGTGACTTTAATTTCAGTATTAGCAGGATCTAGATTCTATACGACAGTCGTATATTTATTTCGAGTTGCGCTTTGCTATGTATATTTGACCGTAATTCTTATTGACAGAGTCACTTAAAATTTGATTTATGATGTTTATAAATATAGATTTTTTCATCCCTTATCTATATAAACTTAAAGATGTCTGATAGTCCTATATGCGTGCATAAGTGCAATTAAAATTTTAAGTAAACTAAAACTCTAATTATAGTTAAAAAAAAACTAAAAACACGTTTTTATTCTAACGATCCTCTGGCTTCATTATCAGACTTTGGATATCATGTAATACCAGAATACTTTTAAATCAATCGAGCCCGAACTCGATCGGGTTGCTTTCTTTTATTTCAGTCTTCAGAGAATTTTATGGTCACGTTACGTCTCCATCAATAAGGCAGCTTTGTGATATCATTATATTGCATTTTCATCTAATTTACATGTCTATGCTGAAGTTCATGTCGATCGGTTACTGGGAAGCGGGTGAATTTTAAATTGCAATATTTGATTACAACAGACTGCAGACAGTTGAAACTATATGAAAGCTTTAGATCCATAATGTCGGTATTCAATCTTTTGTTGAGGTAATAAAAGGTAATGTTTAGGCGAAGAGGGGTCCACGTATGTATACGTGTATATAATTCTATGAAACTTTCATATTTTTTATAGCTTTACCAATAACTCAGCTTTATAGTTGTACAAACTCAGTTCCGCTTCGATAACGACACAAACAGTGAGATTACTCGCGTGCGTGCCGCCGCGAGTGAGTTGGAACTTATAATATTCTTGGAATACGCTTCAGATATCAATATTGCATTTTGCACTATGTATTTATCGTAATAACATCACCTTCGTCATAAGCTTCGATTCTGTCCCGTTCTGATTGGGGCCAAGTCCGTAATGCTAAACTAATGAGCATATGTAGACAAAGTTTACCCCTCGTTTGGAAGTTTATAAAGCACCTAAAGTACATTGGTTTCCTTATAATGTATTTGTTGATGGAAGCAGATAACATATTATTTTTAATTACATACCTAACTTTAGAAAATTTGGTGTGCGTATAGAATTTGCACTCAAACTATGTACGTACATGTATATATATATATATGGTGCGTGAGTACATCATTATTAGGTTCGAAAATAATTATAGGAGATTATCGTTCATTTAAAGCATAGAAGGCTTGAGCACACGAATAAATACATAAGTACTTATATATACATGTACGTACATAGTTTGATTTATATATATATATAACGGTTTATGGGTAAAGATAGGTTTAGTTTTTTTCTTAAAACTTTTATTTTTTACTCTCGTGCTCTGGAATTTACACGATTATAAAGGTGCTATAAAAACTGAAAAATGGAAAATATAAAACTTAGTCTTTTACGTCGTAAACTGTGCCATCTGAAAAAAAAGAAAATAAGTTTATTTGTTGCGTGCTTTCACTTCTAGAGGGAAAATAAGTGTAATGCTTTTTGTTCTAAGTAAACTGCAAAACAATTAGATAACTTTACAATGACATTATCTCCTCACTCTTAGTATTTGCCAGACAAAGTAAGAAATATTTTTCGTATAATATTTTTTCATGTTTTGTTCGTAGATAAATGGATCAGTTCCCAGGTGGTTTTCTGCTTATTTCTTGGTAAGCAATGTATCAGTCATCACTTTTCTTTAACAAATATCCTTGTCATCTCACTGACAGGTGGTCCATAAGGCGCCGGGCAAGGGCTCCATTAATTCTTCAAGTCAAATTCCTCTGCTCGTGGTGCAATTTACTGAATAATCGATGAGGATATGGTCCCAGGTACTCACGATATAAGATCGATGGGTATTTATCTACAACTTTTATGGCACTTTTATAAAAAACTG
>DWPA01004113.1:0-13212 GCA_018251375.1 Calpodes ethlius | reverse complement strand
ATTAAATGTGGACAACCCTGATCACATAGGGATATGAAAAATAGATAGTAGCCGATTCTCAGACCTACTGAATATGCAAATAAAATTTCATAAAGATCGGTCAAGCCGTTTCGGGGAAGTATGGTAACTAACATTGTGACACGAGAATTTTATATATAAGATATTATTAAAGTCATACAGTTCATGAAATTGTTATTATGATTTTAGTTACTTTGAATTTGAGTTTATCAAACCTAAGATCGAATTGAAGTTCCATTCTAAGTTTATAATACCTGTAAGTAATAATTACCTCCACGGGAAAATCTAAACTTTGATTTGAAAATCATACTCGAAAAAGTCTTGAGGCAGTATTCTTTAAAATTACTTTTCATATTAATAAACATTTTGCGACAATAGTTATAAAGGAATTGATATTGAATAATATTGTCACTGAAAGGTCAAAAGTACTAAAGCCCCATTTTGGGCAAAATAAGATATACCTCAATACCATTACATTATTTTTCTGCATCGATTGATCTTTGTTTCATTACGATCTTAGTATTATTTTTGTAAAGGTAAAGTAAACAGCATAACATACTAACATTAATCAAGTAATAATCAAACTTCTTAACCAATAAATAGAAGATATCGATTTCAGTAGGTAATCACAAAATATCTTTGCTTTTATTGCATTTAGAAAGTACAATTACGAAAAGATTGTGCTCGATTTTCTGCCCAAAAAGCTTTTTATCGCACTCCTGTAAAATTTCTTTTGATGCTTTAGTACATCCATTACAATTACAGTAGCTTTCCATTAACGATATCATCATCACAACCTATAACTGTCCTACTGCTGGGCTCTGGTCTCCTCACACAATGCGAGGGGTACAGGCCATAGACCATCACGCGCGCCAAGTGCGTATTGGAAGACTATTCACACCTTCGAGAACATTATGGAGAACTTTCATCTATGCAGGTTTTCTACCGAACATTATGGAGAACTTTTCCATCACCGAATATGTAAGGCTAAATATATTTTGCAAGGTTTATTTTAACTTATTATACTTAACCTGATATTTTACAGAAATGTATAAATTTAGAAGCGCCTTAGCCAGTACGTCACACAGATAACGAAAATATTTTTGCACGATTAATGCGGCGCTGTCGGTATATATATCTATGTCGGTATACATCGGTATATCTGGAAAATGTGTACAATATTTTTGTATAAAGATTTATTTGCGTGACCTTAATAAATCTTGTACATTTGAATCGTTTGAGTCACCCGTTTGTGAATCAAATACGCAGCTCACACTTTAAAATTCACGATAAACCTTCCGTCCGGAATAAGAAGTTTTTTAAACTGTATCCTATCAAAATCTAAGCGAATGACTCAGTGTTTACCAATAGTTTTTTAAAAAAGATTGTATTCTAACTGAAAAGCCAAACAAGCAAAAAGCCTATAGGATATTGGACCTTTTATGTCCTATTCCTTTTACCTTATATCTTCGTAGAAGTCTAGTTATAGAAATTGTTGTTCTAACTAAAACAATAATAACTCTGGATGTAGGTACCGGGTTGGTATCAAATTATTGTTGTAAAAAAATTGTCTACACTATATTTGTGTAATAACCTTTCGATTTGAACCTCGGTTTACAGGACTATTGACACAAAATAGTTTCAGATTTCTCATCACAGGTTAATGGCGGGAACATCATCAATTCCCACACAATAGCATTTATTACACACAACAAGAAGAACACATACAAGAAGTCTTGTACTTGACAATTAAGGCCAGAGATCCTGTATTGTAACCGTAGACGTAGTCAGCATTAGCAACAGTAAAATATCCTCAGAACAATCTTTATTATCCTTCAACGATTCCCGTTTGTAAATTAACAAAATTACAAGATAGATTACGTTAATAATAGTCTGTGTTATCTTGTTTATGATGCAAATTCCATTCACGTGGAACTGATCGAAACGACTGTTACCGCGCGAAAATAAAATGTAGACGTCAAACGTCATTGAGTTGTGTAGTAGCAGTGTGCGTTGTTGTACACGGCACGGTTTTAATGACGTGACTGAAAGTTAATGTTAATAATATTATTTCTTTTTTCATTTACAGCTGTCCTTAAAAATAACTTAGAATAAATGTTAAATGTTCGTTGTATATGATGGAGTTAATGTCTTTCTTTAATCTGTTGGTACACACGTATGAATAGAGAGTTAAACGACTTCTACTTGAGATCTTGTGAGAGAACGATGCCATGAAAATGAAAAATGTATTTATTTATTGATAACGTCACACCAACAAGATACACACCAATCTCATTTACATATCTCATGACTATTTTAAACATCACTCATCACCGCGTACCTTTCGAACTAAATTAACTTTATGTATTAATACACAAAAGAAGACTATTGTCGTTAAATAGTTAAGTACTGTTTTACAAGTTTATGCATGTAGTGTTTGTCTTAAAAGGTTATGAATGTAGTTAGGAATTAGGTTTAAGTAAAATTGTTTAGTTATAGTATAATAACCACTGGCAGACCTTAACAATAAATAAATAAATTAGTGCTATCTCAATTAAAGGTGTAAACAACGTACTGAAAAGATACGACACACAAACTATTAATTTATATAAATTTTAACTATTATCATTACTTTAAATTAAATATTATAATGTTATAGGAACTGCAAAATAGACATCATTAGACGGTAGAGTTGCTTCTTGATCTTAATCTTACTTTGACAGCCATGACGGCGATTCTCATCAGAACCAATCGATCGAGCAATGGACACGTACTCACTACGTATCTGAATTATAATCGTAGAAGCGCGAACGCAAGCACCTGTTTTCGCAAATAGTTGCTATTTCTGTTCCCAAATACTGTTAGCTACTGCCTCTGCCAAATTTTTTATTACTCCCCGTAGGCGAACCCCTCTACGTCATGTTAGTGAGACTACACATGAGCTACGTGTGAACTTGAATGAATGAAGTGCGATTCATTCATTCTTAATCATAATTCGCTCCAGTGAAAACTGGAAGCGAGAAATTTCTGCAGCATTTTTAACATACAATATCGCCACATTTTGCTTTGGCCCTGGGTACACGAACTATATACCTATAATGTACACTTTTATATGCGTTTTAATTGCGAGAATTACGTTTTATTTGTAATGATAGCTTAGTAGTTCGAACGTTGGTTTCCCGAACGGTTTTTCGTAAACTGGAATCCTGCACGCACCTCTAGTTTTCAAAATAGTCATAGCGTAGTAGCGTAGTAACTCGTAGTTCACATATAAAGACAAAGATGCGATTAATTTTGTTATTTAATTTCGAACATTCCATCGTGACTCGCTATTAGTCCAAACATCCTCTAAAAATCGATTCTAACAAGCTGATTTTATTAAGCGCAGTGCACACGTCTCCTTACAGCAACCGATTGTCATATGACAAAGTGGGAGGCTTATGTAGATTAAAGAACAAGATTTGTGTGGATTGACGTTTCGGCGCAAATCGTTAGCAGTTCATCTGTGACGATTAGAGATCGTTTGTTGCCGACGCGAACTAATGACACATCGGTTTGTTTTGAGCTATCAATAAATATAGACAGAGAATTCGTACGATTTCGCTTGCGTCAACGATTCAACAATGAGCAACAAATTATTTTAATATCCTGCGTATTGAACATTATTTCTGAAGATGTTGATTAAAAATGACATTTGATTTATAACTATCCCCTAATATTGTTTTAGACGTTCTTAACTACTGAAATACTAACAAAATGTGTGACGACCTTTATGAAGTGGCCGTTTCATATTGAACTACGCATTACCGATTGGTTTAATTAATTTCTGTCTTTTAGTTGTTTTTATTGAAAACTACATAATTATTATTAAGTATATACTTAATATCACCATTATATATAGAATAAGTTAATAACTTAAAACATGAATAACACGTAAGTATATAATGTTAGTGGATCGTAGTAATCAGATCATCACATCATAAGTCAGAACTGTACTCATGGGCGTATCCAAATTTTGGTCCACTGGAAAGCAAGCCTATTTGGCCCAAGTCAAGGTAAACTAGAGCAAATTGATGTTTTTTCGTCTTGGATGACAAATGAATAATAAATGAGATCTTTTATAACAGTACTTTTATTATAATACTTGCAGCAACATCCCTCAGTCCTGCTTCGGTGCTATCATGTGTGTAAAGTCATTATGAGTATTAGCGCGTTATGATCATACTACGGATGCCTGATAAAGGGTTGGTAAGTTAAAGTTTACGAGCTGTCAAAAAAATGTGACGGTCTCTGACTACGTCGTTCATTTGTTATTTCCTGTCAACTAAACACATGACGTTGACCGTCGATCTCGGCAAGGCTCATAAAAATGCCCACACGTACACTCCCGAAGTTCTGAGTCATGAGTTTATTGCCGAAATTACACTTCTAAATTTGTCTCTGGGAATGAACCTTGCACTGCATATTTTTGCTTCGGTTTATTTTCGTTTTAAATGTTCGCAATAAAAAAACAAATTCTTCATAAGATCAAGACAAAGGAAATATTTAATGTTATTGTATGAAGCATAAAATGTAATTAAATATTTTAAAAAATATAAAAAGGGAAAATGCCATTGGTTAATTTCCCTCGAATAGACTTCGGCATACACAAACAGATTTTTGTTAATAAACTTCTTGGTGTAATAATTTATGTATATAGATAGGTACGATACTATATCAAAGATAAGAAATTATTGAACTTCGAATGACTCTGTGATAACTTAGTTGATTAAAATTACATAAATATAATAAAAAACTGTCACATCCAAATTATTTCTATGCGTAATTGAATGCTATGGAATCTATGGGAATATACATGCATTGCACTTATTTAGATATACTATTAGATACTGAAAGGTTTACAATATAATAATTGACTGCGAAATACAGAAGACGATAACGAAATAGAAAATACGATTGCGAAATAGACGATAGTAGTATAAAAGAATTGAAAAAACACGGGCGTAAATTTCGTAATTTGATTGCTTGCGTGTTATTATGATGTATACTGGAACACGTCATGTTAATAAAAGTAATATTTTAATATCGCATGAGAATTTTACGACTTAGTAGGTATTTAATTTTTTACACTAACACACTCGTAAAACGATCTCTAACAATTTAATAATACGATCTTAATGCCGTTTTATTAGCTGCTCAAACACCGATGCCAACACTATGCGGGGTACGTAATAAAATTTCATTTGACCTTCAGGAATACCAAATTCCGGAGTGTTCATGAAACATGACACGTTTCTAGCCCGGTGACTTATCACGATCTTTCATCATCGAATAGTCAATTATTTTTAAAAATATATGAATTTAAGCTATGATAGTCTCGTTTGAGTGTTGGTCTCCTACACTGGATGAATTTTTGCAAGTAACGCCTGCTACAGTTAAATCTTCATCAACTTTACGAACGAATATACGATTCTCTATGACGTGGCAAAATTGAGAAAGTTACGAATAACCAAAAGCCAAGGCCAAAAATCAGTTACACAAAAACCTGGCTCAACCAAGAATGGAGGCTCACGAAATCATTCAACAGTAAAACTGCAGCTCTGTTAAAGGTATGTCCCTAAGATGTACGTACTGGCTATTTCTCTAAGACTTTTCTAGAATCCATAATACCTACATCAGAACGTGGTAATCGATGGCCACCTTATATACTTTAGATACGTCACGATACGTGGCTATTTTTTGTTTCAAATTAGTTACAATATTAAACGTATTTCATTTCTATGTCCCGAAGTACATGTTTCAATGGGTGACTATAACTAATTAAATCTATTAGAATAGTTGGTTAACGAGGCCTAATTTAGCAGGGGTCACTTTCAACCAGTTGAATCACATGACAGACTTAATTTATTCCCATAACGGTTCCAAAATAAAAATATCTCACGTACGAATTGTACAAAATAATGTCTCACACAAATGCAACATTAATTAATTTAATAAGTAGTTATTTCCTTTTCTGTTTCTGTATATCTATCTTGTGTGTATTATCTTTGCATTTCTATTATTTTTCTATTTAAATATGAACTTAAACACTTTTACCAAAATCAAAACAACTAGTTATGTTATTTTTAGAAAATATAATACAATCACTTGTTTATTACATTTTGCCCAATGTAACAATTATTAAATTACTAATAACCTTATCGTTACATGATTTCGCTTCGAAGCACAACATTCTACGCAATAATATGATTTCTAGATCACAACTACCTTTCGCTGCATACCTTTATATCTGTTGTAAATATGGGACACGCGTGGCAACACACACAGAAATTGGCAATGTCGCAAGGACGTACAAACTACAAATTGGATGAAGTCGACAAGTGACATAACGTTATTCGTTCTACGCCACTCGCGGTGGCGCGAACAAAACGAGAGCGGCGTGCGATGACGAGTCTAGTCTAATCAATTAGTCACGATTAGCGCATGCTATATACTGCCATAACTTACCGAGTAATGCATCTTAGTACACCAATAGCGACAGCTTTGGTATGTTTTACTTTGAGAGAGTTTCTGAGTTTCATCATTTTTTATACTACGTACAATCAGATAGCGCCAAAGCCTTCCTTTTGAGGATTTTCCAGAAAATTATAATATTATTCTTGAACAAACGTGTGGCCATCATCTGGTTAAACGTTTAAGTTTTAACCTGATCATCGGAAGGTTTTATGGCGCCCGATGTTCTCCAACAAACAAGGCTTAAAGGGCGGACGTATTTATAGAGCTCTGGGTTAATAATACTTGAAGTCTACCTAAATATTCCATGGCTACTAATCACCATCATCATCAACCATTACTGTCTATTGTTCAATAGAACAATGACCATTAGACTGTACCAATCATTTTTCGCCTTTAATTTTCAGGGGGCTGTGGCCTTGAGCACTTAAATCCCATATTTAATTCCACCTATACTTAACGACCATTACGAATCAGTTCAATGCAGAAAAAGCGGCTTAATGCATACCTAAGAATACGTATTCGGTTGTTTGGAAAGGAATTTGAAAAACGCAGGTAATTTTAATATTGATGTAATTAACGAATTTTAACCAAACTTTCTGACAAATATGGCTGAAGCTACTCTTTTAGAATATGTACAATTGTCCACAAGTCATTTGTTTTTAATAACTGTTTATTTTTAATATATTCAGTCAGCTCTCGCGCTGCATAACGAAAATCGGCACCAACATTCCGGACAACCTATTATTTCAAGAAACAAAGTATTTTAGTTGTCAGTCAGTCTACTGTCACCGATATCATTTTATTAAGTAGATTTGTAGACTTTGCCAAAAACAAATATGTTCGTAATCGTAGAATATGCAGGTATATTTTTGGTACCTATTCTTGTAGATATATTTTTAACACCCTTGGAGTGACCGACGCGTACAAAAACAAGAATAAATTCCAACAGACTTTTACGAGATTTACTCTTAATTGTTGGCGCATAAAACATATACAAATTCTTTCAAGTGCACATTGCGCGTAAAAAATGCATTTTAAAACACCTGTCAGCGCTTCATACTGGATTCGCGGAAAGTAATCGCAACAGGTGTAAATAGATGAATCCTATTTCTGAATGTAATGCTGATAATTACTTTTTTACCCTTCAACTATGACTACACAGAATTTTCTGATGATGAGGATGTAAACATTGTGAAGTTTTTTTTTTTACTAATAATTTATATCATGGTAAACAACTGCTATAGTAAAAATGTATTGTACAGTAGTTAGCTAATAATAAAGTTAAGCATAGTTATAGACAAATTTTCCTTTGAAGCTTTTGTAATATAAGATATAAAAAAAAATCTTCAAGAGCAGCGCCGTTACCTTTGGCAGCTTCTTTAGACATGGGCAATACATATCCAAGATCTATCGTATTTAACATCCACTTAACATACATCCCTTCCTTTAACTTTAAAAACGTTATAATCAATGTCCAGTTAAGTATATGAGGTAACTGTAAGATTGGCTAAAATAATCGTAATATCCTTGAATTCTGCCTCTTGCTTGAATCAGGCGCCGAATGATTCATCGTTTTTCGACTGTGTAATTCTTTCTTTAATTCCTTTTCTTAGCTGGTAACTCATCAGTGATGTCTATAGTATTACTGATGTCCATTGGTGATGTTGACTACTTACCGTCTTGCTTGCTTGAAGTTTTCATGTTTTATGATACATCCTATGCGTTAACTGGAATTCGTTTAAGATAAAATCTTAGCAAACAGAATCATAACTTCGTTATTTCCGAATGCAGAAACAGTGCGGGTAGATGACGAACACCCATAATACTCCACCTGTAGTACAATCGGGTTTCTAAATCGAGAGGGAACTTCGGTGTTGCATTGTGAATCACGCTGCGCGAATAGTGAACTGATAGGGTTGTCAGACATATGTTTTTGTATGAATCGTGTCTCGAACGACGCCTCCAGTCAGAAATAAATAGTCTTACTGTTACGTATGTTAGACATCCTTGAGATAAGTGCGTAGCGACATCCGTCATATTTTGTTATTAAATAAAGAAATGCTTTGACAACTGGCTTGTTTGATTGTATCTCGCAATTAAATGCATATTTACTTACACTTACCCTTTAATGTCCTACTGTAAAGCCGTAATATATTAAAAACATTTCAAGGGCAGTTCTAGAAAGAAGATGTTATTATAAAAAGGATATAATATACTATAACATAAGGTATAACATGCCATAAGATTTGGAGGCTATTTCGTTTTTTGGATTTATTATCTCATCAAATAATACTAGCTTACACGCGTTTATTGGCCTTTACTACGATACATACGCGAGTCAAGCTTTTCGGTCCAACTTAAATCTTTAAAGTCCTTATTAAATGTTTGACTTATTTCGATTGTAGTGCGAGAAAAGTTGCGGCTATACCAATAATTAGAACCAAGACTAGACTCACACACATCCATTAATTGAGATTTTAGTCTATACTTCTAAAGATAAGGAAAAGTGGAACCACCTGACACAGATAATTATGTGTATGCGTACTAGGTGGTCTCAGACCATTAAGTTTACATAGTAACTTTATAGATTAATAAAGACTTTTTGATTTTGATTTTCAAAACAGGTTTCAACAAAAAAAGCATACTATAACATTGCTCCGTTAATTTGTGAAAGAAGGACAAAGAAACAAACTTTCATTATAAAATTTGTATGTTTGAATAAAATAGTTATAAAGAGGTCTATTCAATATCCAATCTTCATAATTTCTGCATGTATAAATCAACGTTTGCCAACCCTATAATTAAATTGCACGCATTCTGAAGTTCAGAAGTATCGGGGGCACTCGACGAGTAATCGTTTATTATTATTCGGATGATCTCATGTTTTTATTATCTCATTTCGTTCGGATGGAAATCACATATTTCGCACCACATTGCCAGGGTTATAAACGCTTTTAAAAATTTTGAGTGACCTTCTTCGCAAAGAAGTTGGCTGAAAGTCGTTTATTGGAGGAGCTTCGTGAATTGATTATTAGGTATCGCCTTCGTTTTACGACATAATACAGTATTTGACCTAATTGGTCTTACTATAACCTATATATTAATTAAGTACTTCAATTAACATAAAGATAAATAAATAAATAAGAAAAAAAACTAATAAGTATACCACTGTTGGTACATACGGTTATCTGAGCTTTTTTGACCATTTTGGACATACAACAGGACACGACTTGATGAATCTACAGTATAAAATAAATTATAATAACTTTAGGTAAAGTTAAAAAAGATGACAGTCAAGCAACTTTCAACTACCGAACTCAATACTGCGCATGACCTGACACGCACTTGCCTAAGTTATATTTCGCATTATTTATGCATGCGAATAAAAAAACCCCGAGCACTGGCGTACCGTCGAGTTCAGTTCAGCCTTACCTTATCATAACAATCACCAGTGAATAAACAAATCAAGTAAATCAACACAACAATTTCTCCTTCGGTAACTGTTAACACACACATATTTTACTGCGATTGTCGTTAGTGAATGTTAAGTTTCACCGGTGAACATTCACTAAGGACATTCGCATTAAAATATATAAACATATTGACGCCAAAAAACAAATGAATGCCTAAAAAACAAATATATAACCCTGAAAGTACCAACTTAAGGTTTACAGATGCTTTCCAGCGTCGTTATGATAAAGAAGGATATACTTCTCTCTCTTTCATACGCGATTTTCATAAACTAGCGAATATATAGACAATAAAATAACGAAGTTCAAATAAAACATGTTACGTGAATGCTATTTGCAGATAAAACACTCAAGATTATAGTCTGCATAAAATCTGAATTCCTTGGAGCCTGTAACAGCGAACTGATCCATGAACTCAAGTATCTTATCACTTTACATTCCAATTCTATATTAAGTATTTCCTCTTTTGAATTTCTGGATTGTTTCGGCTTTAGTCATGAGTAAATCTGACTCGTCTTCTCTGTTTCTTAAACAGATCATTCTTAAACTTACTTGCATATTCACAAAAAAACTATGCCTCTCCCAGTGCTTGGAAATATATACGGTCATTTGAACCAATTCATAAACAATACTTAAGTGATAACCATCTCTGCTAATGTAAATTCACTGCGCTGTCAACGACTAAAACAAAAGTGTAAGGCGTAGTATTAGGCGATGAAATTCTGCTGCAAAATGTAGCTTTTTTATTGTTATGATAATTATTTGAATTCCTTTGCATATTTATTTACTCTTACGCGAATAAAAGCCTCTTTCGACGCGTGTTTTCGCGTCCAGTGTGGCCGTCATTAAAAATAGTCAGCTTTCTTTAATGTTTTCGTAATTAAACATTTTTAAATATTAAGTCTTAAGACACACTATTTTTACGACAGTACTTTCTTACGACAGTACTATTTTTATTTACAATTAATCCTCTAACTAGATGGACTGACGACCAGATGAAGACAGCGGGCATCCGATGGATTCAGAAGGCTCAGGGCCGGTCTAATTGATGGAAATCAGAGGAAGCGTATGTCCAGCAATGGTCTTTCAAAGGCTGATGGATTATTGTAATTAAATAGCCAGATACGAAGTTGAGTTGATAGTTTCTGTATATGAGGCAATTAATTAATATATTCTGTGTAAAAATCGAGTTAAAATTCAGGCTAAGCACAACCATAGCTCTTATGTCACGACCACATAAGCGTCCTAATATGATAATTAGTACGCTAATAATTACATTACGCAGTGGCCGATAGTCTAACGCGCTAATTAACGCGCTATTCGACTCACAATTTAACGTGAATTAAAATTGTATAGAATTTTATTAATGCTGAATTAACGCATTAGTTTCAACGCGTTAATTAAGGCGCGTTTAGTCGTTGCCATTGTCACAACGTTAACGCAGACGTAGCAGGGACGTTAATCATGTTTTATGCGATGTTCTATACATTAATTTACGTTTAAATAAAGGTGAAAGCATTATAATTTTTAAGTTACGGTTCAAATAGGTTTTTGATGATAAATGATGATCTATGGGCGAAACTTCAAATAGTACGCAAAATATAGGCCCCACATTAATCACTGTTAGTGTTTCTCTATTTGCGTTTGACTGGAATGCTTCGGAAATAATTTAGTTAGCGCTCATTAGTCCGTTGAAAATCTAGGAAACGTTCAACATGAGAGATAGATCGGCCATCTTGAAAAGTTCTAAACACATTGATTACTCATTGGATTACTGGTGACTATATTGGCTAAATTTATTTAACACTTCCCTGCTTCGAAAGTGTGCCTTTTTTCTTTTATGTCTTTATTTTCTTGGCTCTGCATTCTTTTGGTGATACTGATGTGTTTGTGTGTATGTACGCTTACCATCATGCTCGATTGACGGTTATTTACATTAAAAATATTGTACATTAAAAAACAAAACATTTGACTTCTTTAGTAATTGTCTCCACTCACAATATGAAAAAAAAGTAAACAGCTGACAATCGAGCAGATAGGCCACGAGGTAAGAAGCAGAAGAATAGAGAAGAACTAAAGAAAGTTGGCACTAAAGCATGCAGCCGTAACCCGACTAGTAGGTAGGCAGTTAACAGAAGCGAGAGGATAGTAGCTAGGCTAGCTAGCCAGGGGATCAAGACAAAACGCTTTTTCGCCTGTGTCTTTTTCCATATATCTTCGGAGGAGAAAAACTTTTTATCTAGGGTTATAGGCCGGTTTCTCTTTGCGAACCATTGAAAAACAAATGAAAAAGGGCGTTACTGTTTTCTTTTAACTTTCATAGTAAACTATTGGTATTAAGAAGATCAGAAAGTCTTAGTTACTGAAATGTTTACGACAGCTAATGTTTACTTATTTCTAATATAAAATATATGATTTAAATTATAAATTTAAAAATAGATGCACAGATTAAAAAAATAAATAAATGTAGAAGAAAAAATACACTGCAATTTATTTAAGACACCGTTTTAACAAAACACTAGACATCTAATGACCACTCGCGTAGATACTAAAAAACGAAACACTTTGTTGCAAATTGAAACAAGCTATATTTTATAATAGCATCATAAATCTGGAGAAATTATACAGGCACTGAGTTATACATTATAGTGATGTTTTTTTTTTATTTTTTTGTTCTTTTGGCTTACACTCAAATTTGAATTTAGAAAATTCACGATCGCACTAAAACGGGTAAGCTATATCGAGTATAATTTATTTTAAATTTAGAACAGGTCACCTTTTCTAAATATAATATAAAGATAATATTAATATTGGACACTATAATAGAAAGATTAGGCTAACAATATTTAATAACTCTGTCTTCTACGACAGGAATATTTGTATCGAGAAAATAAGCTTTAAAATGATTTTAGAATAATTAATGATACTGAGAATCAAAGGATTGAACTCTGCCGAAAAAACACATTTGAAAAACAACATGTAATTACAAAGATATATTACTACAGGCAGTCCTATCACCAGCAGTGTACTTTATGATTGTGAAACATACCCAGGATTTCCTGAGGTTAATCAAGTCAAAATGTTATAGATAATGTGAGTTTATTCAAATAGTAAAAGCTAGTAAATTTATTCGAAGTGTCGAATAAATTTATCAGGTCTTAGTCATCGGGATCTTTTTAACGATCTTAATAGAATTTTAACGACCCAC
>DWPA01004112.1:0-13212 GCA_018251375.1 Calpodes ethlius | reverse complement strand
ACCAATGTTCTTATTCCAAAGCAGTTGAGACATTTATATTTAACTTGTTGAACCGTACATGCGGTGCTACGCCAACAAATAAAATAAGCTATTGACAGTGGAGGCACCTGTCAAAAATTGGTCGTACCAACTTAGAAACCTTCGTGGGCTCATACACAACGTTTTATTGAAAAACATTAAATGAATAAATGTATCGTTTACGATTCTATAAAGGACATACAGACGAACATTAATTTTTATATATAAGAGAAGAAGATTCTTATTCTCAAGACGCAAAATAAGAATGTTGAGTTCTGAGAAATTAATGTTCCTTCGCCACATTTAAAATAGACTGTACTGAGGAGCTCCTGATTTCCCTAACGGTACTATCATATTTCCGGCAAACGACCGCCGTGCAATATTGCGGAGGATTCAATCAATGCAGTTTTCAATCATGCGCTGTCGCTGCTCTCAGAGCAGATAGGGTTTTTTACGGCGTACTGCGTTCTTTGTAATTGAATTTAGAACGCTGAGATTGTTATTGTGCATAAAATAAACTATGAACAACAAAGTTTGTTGTTTAAGTTAACTAAAAAGAAATGTAATGCTTGTAAGTATTAATTTAAGTTTGTTAGTTTTAAAGTAATGTAATCCAATTTGTTTCTCTTTGAAGATAAACATTTAATTTAATAACAAAATGGACAGTAATACAAAAAGCTAAGTTCACTGAATAACTATTTCAGGGATGGAGGCAGCGTTGAATATTTAAGAACTTAAACGTTATATTTATCTTTCTAGTCTATACTTGGCTGAATATATAAAATGGGTGAATGAACTTTATGTTTTAAAAAAAGAAAAACATGCAATAGCCATACGATGCGATATTGTCGACGATGTAGTTTTCAATCAATCACCGTCGCTGTCTGACGTAGATGGGACATTCTTCTGCGATTCGCATTCCTATTTCGAAACTGAATTTCAAAACCATTGTGAAGTGTAAATGAACGTCATTCACTTTCGAATTGAAGAGGTGTCTTTTAAAACGGTTAATTTTTTGCAATTGTTTTATATGTATCAGCAATCTGGCAATACTTTATTCACATTTTGAAAGTCTGTATTAGAGTAAAAAAATCTTGTGTCAATTATAAGTAAGAGTTGCGCGTCGCGTGTAAAATTTATGTAGTGTGTTGTATTACCTCTATCTATGTTAAATATAACAACGTTATTAACATTATTGACGTAAATATAAACCACAGAATCATTTACTGGATTTCTTCCAACTGTCTGTATGTCGATATTGAACTCTTATTCAGTTCAGAGACCTAGTATTAACGTATTCTCACTAACGGCATCTCTTGGAAAGTCAGATTCATTGACATGATAAATTATTATTATGAAATTCATGTTGGGTCATTGACACTCAATAACATGTGCTAATTTTATGATATTTCGAAAGTCTAGAAGTGGTTTTCGTAAACTTACACGCATACTTTGTGTCTTACATGTAATAAACAAAGATACAGATAAAAGATACGATGCAATAATTATGTTGTTTATAAAAGCTATAAATAAATATTCCGGCGTGAACAAAAACAAATGAAGTTCGCATTTCTCTAACGGTTTTATCGTGGATTCGTGAAAGCGCTGGAGGTGCAATATTGCGGGCCGTGACGGGAAGCGGTCGCAGTTTTCAATCATTGCGCGATGCCAGCCTGACGTGGATAGAATATTTTTTGATGGAATTTTGAATTTAGATTTCCATTTTGCTGTTGCGAGAAATAACAGTTTTACAACGTGCCAGTGTCCATTGAGTAATTTAGTTTTAATCATGAATATATAAAGTTCAATTGTTCGTTGGGTAGATTATTAGAAACCAGCTGTCACCTCGCTTCTGAATAAAGGTGTAACTTATCTAATCTTAGGCTGTGCTAAGTGTGATAAGGAAATGGAAGGAATTTATATTTAAAACAAAACGTAAGGTTATTTCATAATAATGTCTCTATAAAACAGAAGCACCCTCCCACGTTGTTCTAACTTTGAAAATTATCTTACAATAAGTTTAAAATGGATAACTCAGTCTAGGTTTATGGTAATAACACGAAATAAACACATAAGATGTTTAATAAACTTGTATACGTATTAAATACAATTTTACCAGATGCTTTTGGATCGGTTTTTGAGTTCGATAGACTACATAAACTCTGACTTGAGAACTCTACGCTTGAAATTCAACTATAGTTCGTTGTTTAAAAGGGTTATTTTAAATTGTCTGTATTTAATATTTTACTTTATTTAATTATTGTATTTGTAAGACATATATATAACATTCAGTTTTCCGCACTCCTACGGTATGTAACTTACGTATAGCAAACAAAAATTTTGCCTCGAAGTAATAATCTATAGATTTTAAAATATTTATTTCAGTGGTACCTTTTAATATAACTTGAAAAGAGCGATGAATACCCGGTTTATGCGTCAATAGTATTGGTGAATTCTTACTAGTTCAGCGGGTAAACCATCTATAGAAATCTGAATGGCCTTTCATTGCGGTCTTTTATACGTCAATCGATACCAGTGGCCACAGAACGAACTCGTACAAAGAAAGTAGATGAGAAATTTATTTTAGTTTTCAAACATTTGCTTGGTGGTAGATTAGGTAATATTTAATAAAGGTGAGGATTAATAATTAATATCATCAGTTTTTTGTCGAATTAGGATGCCTATAGACATCGTTGATGAATCTCGAATGGAAAGACTGTTCTCATTTAGTAAGTCCTGTTAGTTAGTCTGTTAATAAGAATATCAGTTTGTTATTATTCGTTTGTTAAATGACTACTGACGTTAAGGCTACTAACTAAGGTGTAAGGTAGTTCTGTTAGGAAATGTTAGTATTCGTTCAGTTAGTACTTGCTGCCATAACATTAATGCTAGAAATTCTAAAGCGTTCCTCGGGACTGTTCCTCAGTCCAACTAGTAGTTCTAGAAATTTGAGCATTACATTTGTTCCAGAAATTAATCACAAGCATAAATACAAACATACACAAACGAATCAATAATCGAACTCTTCAGCTTTATTATATAACTATAAATATTGGTTATCTATTTGTGAAGCTTGCCTGGCTCGTTGTTAAAGTGTACCAATAAAACCAGCTGGAGTACCAATTCTTACTATATTTATTTCTTTTCTCTTAACTGGAAATGCATCGGTGGTTCGCGTTACTTAGGTCAAAAATTACCATCAGAATTACTTTCTTCTGCTCTTTTGTCAACTACTTCCATAAAAACATTATATTTATTACTGTAACTAATTCGGGACTTCGATAATTGATACTGGCCGAAAACATTCAATGGTTATAACAGTTAAACCTCTTATTCAGTACTTACTCGTTTACCTACTGGCGCCGAAGTTGGAGGAAGGCAAATAATAAAATATACAGCTTTCAAGTACAACTTGAAAATATTCTTACCGAAGTTGGAATACCGCAGCATAAATTTCTTACGACTCTTTCTAACTTCGAGTGTTAAATATTCACACATCACGTTTCGTGTTACGAAAAGAATATTGTAGTATTTATTTTTGAGGAGAGTGAGATAGGTATATTTTTGTTTGTTCATTTTCTGTGCATATATTCGTCTTTAGTTCGTAGGATCAATTACTATTGGGAAAGATAGTTCTTCGAATAAAGACCAACTCTTGAAAAAAGGAGAATTACCGAATCCACTGGATTCAGATCTATTTTTTCTTTTTTATTAATATGAAAAATTAATGCAAGTCGTCCATTTTATATAACATAATATTCAGACAATTAAATATTTTTTTGCGACCTTATGTTATTAACTCTATTTAATATTGAGTATAGGAACTCGATAATATTTATTACTTTTATAAAAATATTATCTTGTACAAAAACTTCAGAATCGATCAACTTCTTTTGAAGTTATTACCACAAAAATAAGGTCTTCGAACTTTTATATGGACTTAGTATTTGAACAGGTGTCCTGTAAATAATTTTGTTAAAATCTCCACCCTCCGACAGAATGGAAGTCGTTTAAGCTGTTCACGTCGAAATTATGGCGATAATTGCTTCGGGCGCCACCATAATTTAAACCTGACTATGCAGTCATCGTGTTCAATTTGGGTAACACGTACTTCCCTTAATTAATTGTCATTGTTTCGTATATCCTTGTGTTTAATCGGACTTTATTATAAAATTGTCCGTCCATTTCATTATATTCCATACTCGAATAGTCAGATAATGCTTTGTTGGCTTAAACTGACATTTATGTAAAGCTGTTCATCGAAAAAGATATATTTTTGATCGAATTGGAGATCGTTAATGTATCACATTGGCAAATTAAGGTGCTACAAGAGGCGTCCAAAGCCACTGTGGTTTTAGGACGTTTTGTAAAGATTTGATTATTAGTTATGTAATTAATATTATAACTGTTAATATTATATTTTTTGGAGATCTCCTTGATTGCCTTACTACCTTGAATTTGTTGGTAAACGACTCGTGTTTCGTCTGAGAGCTTCAGACCTGGGACTCTACTTTCTTTCTTGTATCTTTCTTGGCTGGCAATGTAATGGAGATGTGTAGATGTTGATCGTGTATAAGAAAAAAGAAAGAGAAAAGTTAAGTCACACTTAGTATCTTAAATGCAGGTAAAAATAATTTTACCATGTTACAGAAAGCAATTGTTTGGTTTAAGAAATAAATTTCTTGGCTTTTGTGTTTTCGATTGTAAAAAAACAGAAAAAGATAATAATAAAGATATAAATATAATTACCAAACACTAATACAGTTAATGTTTAGGTATTATCTGATGCGGGTTTTTGTCCGACTGGAAGCGGTTACCCAAAAGTTCGTTTGGCGACGTTATTAGCGCCTGGGGACACTTTAGCAGTAGTTTACAGCTCGCCTTGAACGACTACAGTTGGGTACTGCATTGGGAATACAACTAATAGGTAAGGTCCGACTGGACCTTCGCTGCAAGTTTCTATTTAGTTATAAATTATTACTCTGAATACATTTAAGTATACTAGGCGGACTTAAAGGTAAATTAGCAAATTAGGGGAGGTCTATGTCCAGCAGTGGACTTTCAAAGTCTGATATATAGATAGATAGAACGTTTAAAATATTATTTACTTCTAAAGTTATATTCGAAAGGCGCATTCACACCATAGTTACATTTTGCAATACGATAACCTTAACATTATATAACTTTTCCAATCAATTGCTGCCATTTGGTTGAATGTTGCTCAAGTTATCAATGCCGCCAATAACGTATATTAACAAAATATAACAAAGGGTAATATTCAACAACAATGGAATATTAAAACACGTATTAAACTTGCGGAAGGGAAACATTCTATAACAATTGTTATCAATTGTTACCGCATGTAAACTATTTTCATAAAATTAACATTGTTACATTACTCAGCAATATTCATCAATTCAAACAACAACTTTTGATTTTCCATTGCTGGTCATGGAACTTCCCTAATTTACGCCACTCGAATCGATCCTGAGCCTTTTGAATCCAGCGGATGCCTGCTCTGTTCTTCAGGTCATGAGTCTAACTGGTTGAGGGATGACCTATACTCTTTTTTCCGAGATGCGGACATTTAACGACCTGTTCAGCAATATTAACTCACAACAAATAAGTTATTTTTAAACAAAATTATTGCGTTGTTCATATCCTATAAGCATATATTTAATGTTAACCCACTACTTGGATCTTGCCTCAAGGCTTGAGGCAATATATATATATATATATATATATTGGATATATATATATATATCCTTATACCTTTATTTTGTTTTAATTGAATAACGTTTAAACTAATATTTCCAAGAACATGGGTTGTGATAATTATAAATGGGAAGTTCATCTTAAACCTTAATTTGATTAAAATCACAGGTTCCTGCTCTAGGGATTAGAAGTAATAAATATCCGTGTTTCTGTGTACACTATCATCAGTAATTACTTAACGTGTTATGTTCAGTGAAATATCATCATTATCACAACCCATGACTGTCACACTGCTGGGTTTAGGTCTCCTCTCACAATGGGGTGAAGGCCGTAGTTCACCACGCTCGAGCTAGCCAAGTACGGATTGGCAGACTTCACACACCTTTGGAAACATTATAGAAAACTCTCGGGTATGCAGGTTTCCTCACGATGTTTTCCTTCACCGATGCAAGTGATAATTAACTTGTAATACGCAAATAACTTTCTGTAATTTAGAGGTGCGGGCAGGATTCCAACTCACACCCCCACGTTCGGGGAACTAACGTTCGATCTAGACTGCCACTGCTACTGTTTAATGAAATATGTGTTAATGTAATTGTAAGTAAAGATATCCGATGCAGATGTTACGTAGTGTTTGACTACAAAATCCGTTTATCGGACATCGAGCGTCTACTTTTCATTCGTTTTTCCTCATTCGGATATTACACATCGTTTTTGCTCTATTTTGTTTGATGCTCAGTCGTTCGAATTCCAGCCGACACTAATTGCTCAATCTATCGCGTTTGATTCATTTACACTATTGCTGTTGTTTTTCGTTTCACCAGTACCAACATAGGTTTAGTATCGATTTAGTATCGATATTATTTATCTTAATATCTAATTGTTTAAGATTAGATATTAATGTTTACTTATTTTTACGTGTTTTTAAATTACTAGTATAAAAATATTCATTTGTAAAATATTTATTAATATTATGAGATTGTTAAAATTTACTGAAATAATTTAAAACCGATAAAATTGTGAGAAATCAGATTTTTTCTTTTTTTAACCAATATTATTATTACATAACATCCAAACTAAACTGATTTATCATAAGACCGACTAACCAAATAATTTGGTCAATATATCACTTGCATTTAGATCGCTAATAAAGCCCGCCAAAGCCTAATAAAGCCAGCTTAATCACAGAATAGATCGCCCGGCGCTGCCAAACTGTGCCGAACAAATCGATAGTATCGGGCGGCCGAAAATTGCTATAAATAACAGTTATTTAGTTAATGTAGCTATTATGTGCTATGTGATATTATCCAGTGCGTTGCACTAGGGTTGGAAGCGATAGCTCGTTCGGATAACGAGAAATAGTTGCGCGAATGACCAGCTGGCCACAAACATTTGTAAACGCTCGTGATTAGGTAATCGCTGGCAAATTGGTGTGTTTCACGTACTCATAACGGAATATCTATTTACTATGGCGTGAATCAGCAAAGGGTTATATAATATACATATTAAATTTAATATTATGTAACTATATAGTTCTTAAATATATCGGTACTAATTTAGTTTGGTTATTAGAACTACCGATGCTTGGCTGACCAATGATACGCTACTAACTGACACTGGTGTTATGTGATGTATTATTTTCTATGCTTTTTTTAATGACAGGGAGAAAATTGTCGCAATAGATAGTTTTTGGGTTGAAGGTAGAAGGAAAGTGACAAGTTAATTAATTGTTAACTTCGGAAATATTATGAATATAATATGAAGTAAAAAAAAAAAACCATGAAAAGAATATAGATATATTTCTGTAACAGCCTAAATAGCCTCGCCGAAATATCCTCGGGCATGTTAATCGTGTGTCAAATTAAATCAAAACGAACTACTATTATCTTGAATAAATTCTAAAAAAAATTGTCAGTCTATCAAAAATAATAAAAACCTTAACACTTAAAACGAATGATAGACATTTTATTTTTAATGTTTCGGATACGATTGTGTCGGCTACGATTATGCAGAAGCACATCCCTGGCGGGTAGTGTCGAGGGCGGCTGAGGGTTGAGGGTGTATGACGTGTCGCCTGTTTATTTGTCTAGACGCCGATATCGATCAGGGGACGCGGGGCGCCGCGTGATTCACTTGTATATTAGTTCTGTGACTCATACTCATTTCACATTGTACTTTAAAGAATTATTCTTGGTATTTTTATTGCATTACTATTTTATATTAGCTTTAAATAACGTAATTTTTCGTGACTATTACTTACTTGTTAAAGCATTTCTCCGAAGTGACATGCATAAGTGTATTAATCTTATTGATTTGTATTAAAATAGAGCATTTTCTTAGATAAACTTTTATTATTTTAATAATCTTAATCGTACAAGAACAACTAGGCTTTTTCTAGAACGTTAGAGAGACAATACATATATTCTTAACTTTTGACATTTCTTTAATAAATCTGTGGTATCCATGATACTGATACCCATATGATTAAATGTCTTTGAATTTGATTCTATCAAAAAAACAAACGTTATATACACTGTAGAATTTTGATTTCATTTTTGTAAACTTTACTTTTTCTCTATCAAATATATTTTTTTAAATTTTGTTAAGTTAAATTTAATCTTTTGAAGTTTTTTTTTTATGTATTGTAAAAAATATTGATACCAAGTTTCAGTAAACAACAAACTGTGAAGATAATATTCATTAGATACAATTAAGATGTAATTCGAGGATTTCATAATCAAGTCGTAAGAGGTAGGGATGTGATGAGTAATTAAGTTACGTACAACACAGTATACGTAACGCATAATTAATTTCACTAATAATGTATAAATATGTGATAATGTTATTGATATATCGGCTTCAAAATACGTATCAAAATGAAACGTAATTTAAATAATGTTAATGTTTTAGGTTCGTTCCTTCAACCATCTCTTATTTTCGCTTAGAAACAGACCTCGTAAATTTAATCTATAACTCAGTATTCAATTGATTGAATATTGCAATATGTGAAACGAAGACAAGACAATATAGTGATGTTATAACTGGTCTAATGATAGAGTCTGTGGCTTTAGGAATTCTGAAATGAACAGACTCAAGTCTAATGAGTTTTGGCCCATTGATTTATTCTAAGAAGTATGTCTTCGATGATATTAATGATTTTACGATGAAGCCCGAAGTGAGATAGCTTTCATGGACACTAAAATAAAATCTAGATACATTATAATAAATTATGGAACTCGGTACAACAGGCGGTCTTATATCTTAAGTAGCGATCTCTTTCAGACAACCTTTTCTTAAAATAATGTAAATATATTTTGAACCATTTAACTGTAAATATCTAATTCCCAAGTGTTACTACGGATAAAGACATTGCATACTTTAGGCTAATGTTTAAACAGTGTATATAACGGTTTAAGCGATTGTGCAATAAACATTATAATGTCATGTATATTTATGTATTTTGACATTATGTATAAACTTTTCTTTTCCATATTTTTCTTTTGAATAACAATTTTAATGTTAATAATTAAAATAGTCTAATTATTAATAAAATATGATTCATGATGAAGTATTAGTCAAAAATATTTCTTTCACACATATTTGTGAAAATGTGAGTATTAAATTTTTAACGAATATAAATACATTCAAAATTATTAAAAAAGGATGAATATGTAACAAATACGAATCAATAATTATGAACTTCATTGATTCACTATAGACTCAAACATATGAACATGCATTCGTTTTTAACGAATCGTTATAAATACCGAATCGTTGATAACGAATGTGTGTGGGAACGAACGTTAGTTTAGTCATGATATTCACTTTGTTCCGTCATTGACCGACCATTTTTTCGTCTAGACCTTGTAGGGGTGGCGTGACTCATAGTTTGTACGCTGATTCATTGTGATTGTTACCAGAAATGTACGATTTTAGTTTAAATACATCGTGCGGGATGCACGTCGATGTATCTGCAATATCAATAAAATATTTTTTTTTATATTTATAAACAGTTATATTAAAATAAAGTATGGTATATAAATGCATTGGGATGTACTTGCATTATAATATTATGGCATTAATGGTATTTCCACAATTAAAGATATTTCCACTTGAAAGTAAAGAAGTATATATTAGTTACTTTTAAGATGTATTTTGTGCACGAGTGTCCAATGATTCTATCTATTCATAATTTTAATTGAACTGTAATCGTTTAATTATTTGTCTGTACAATAATAAAAATTGTTTATTAACGCAATAGATCTAAGTACAATGATATATTTATATTTGTCTGGTTGTTTGTGCGTTTAGTCCCACTAATTCAAAAATAAGTTTTACTGATTTGGATGCAGTAATCACTGATGAGTTTTAACAAAGCAAAACAAACGGGTTCCTACTTTCTTAGTAAAGATTAAGTTTACTGAGTGTTATTAGTAATCTGCGGGTAACTTTTTAATTAAACGTGGTTTAAAAAGTTTCCGAATTAAAATTAAGATCTGACGTCTCGAACATTCCCCAACGACCGTCTTTCAAGGATTTTGTTGACAAAACAATTTGACTTTGTAATATAAAAGTTGGGTTAATTGCTCACCTTGATCAAGAGCGCAGACTTTTTTTTTGATTAGTGAATTAGAAACGGGTACAAAGGGGTAAAGAGGACACCTTTACCACGTATGCGACACATTGTCTGTTCAAGTTTTGTAACCAACTCCTCGACAACTAGACAGAAGATAGGATTCAAATCAATTTGTGATTTTACTTCAACATTAAATCATATCTGATAAATAATAAAAATCAACTGTATACAAAACCTACTGAATGATAATAAATAAAAACAACTGGCCTGCAATACAGAAAAAATCTATTGTGAAAAAAAAAACAAACAACATCGGAACACAGCAAACTAGAATAAATTTTACACAAAGAAATGCTATAATGAAACAATCCATATCTCGAATACGAGCTAAATAGTCATAATACATTGTCTCGGTTTTAAAAATAGGCAATCGCTACAGAAATACTGTTCAGTGCTCAACAGAAATACTAGTGCTGTGAACAATGCCCCTCGTGCTATTGTAAAAAACAATCTGCCGCTGAAAGCTACGTTAAGCTTTGAAAGCTTCCATCACCATCTCATTTAGGTACTCGTTTTCACAGATCTTGAATGTATTGTCACGGCGATGACAATGGAAGAAGCTATTTGATGTGTATTCATTACTCCGAGAGGTACATACAATGTATGGGAAATACATGTATACATCAATAATACTTAGTTTGAAGTATTATGTTTCATTACTCATTACTGTGAGGTTCACGTTTCTAATACCATTTTGAACGTACATGACGTTTCAAGTCTTAATGACGTCACTAATGCGGCTGATTATGAAATGTATAACCACTTGTCGATATGGACATCAGATAGCATAGCAGCACTTGATTTGGGTTTGAAGGCCTTAGTCGGAACATGACAGCATTAGCGGCTAATTCTAGTAAGTTAGTGATAGCAATGCAGGGTAGATAAAAATATAGTATTAGGAATTAATATTAGTGAATTAATAATAATACTAAGGATCTAGACAAACGACATTTCTACTCGAGCTTACGCTCTGAAAATGTTTGGTAAATGACTTGTTTTCTGCACTGTACGTCATTCCCATACATTTTGAGCGTACAAGTAAATAGAAAAGTGCTTTGTCCAGGGTTTTAATAATATAATATTCTTAGTAAGCTTCCTTACCAAGCGGACATGCAAGTGTCGCCTTTTAAGATACCCTCATATCAGTACAAAATTAGGCCCTAATGCAGCTATACAATACAACACTAAGACAATAGAATGCCTAATTAGGCATCATAGGCATAAATAGGCATATTGTCCAATCCTATTTTTATAAATTATCATCGACTTTTGGTTCAAACACCCAATTTATCAATACCAAACCGAATATCAGATACTCGTATAAAGAGAAATAAAAATATAAATCGTTTTCGCGCAGTATTCGCAAGCAATCAAAAGCCAAGAACCGCGTTAAGCCGTTTGAAAGCATTCATCATCATTTCCATCGTTCCTTCGGCTTCTGTATTTGCTTTAATGTATGAGAAAATGAAGTGAAAATATAGAATACTTACCCCGTTAACGATGAGTACATATTGACAATTATATTTATGTATTTTTCGACGTTTCGTAATATAAAATATAAGTTATTGAATACTCATTTGCTTTTTTGTTTCTCCTGTACAGATTTTCTTACGTTATTGATTTTAAAATTACTAATTTAAGGTCATCTAAAAGATTTTACTTATTACATAGAAAATCTAGTCAGGGAAATACGAAGATGACGTAGTTATTATGTAGGTAAAGTAATCGTTTTCAAGTAAACAATTTTATTATTAATATTATGAAATACCTTTCTAATAAGGCTTCCAGCAACGATAGTTTTGTTAGTCCACTTTGACAACCATTTTCCGAGTGGAAGGGAGTGAAAACTATGAAAATAAACCGCGTCACGGACGGCGTCGAGCGGGAACCAAACCTTGATAGTCACGCATCTATCATAGATATTCGATGTTCATCATCATCATCACAAGCCATAATTGTCCCAGTGCTGGGCTCGGGTCTCCTTTCACAATGTGAGGGGTTAAGGCCATAGTTCACCACGCCGGGATTGGTAGACTTAAACATTCGATGTTTTTTAATTGATCACATTTTTTTTATTTGTTTAATTATAAAATATTTTATCAAAATAAAAATAAAATTCATTTAAAATAATGTTATAATCATTAATATCATCAACGTAAAGTACTCTTGTAATATAAATCAGTTCGTTTCATCGAAGTATTTCATTTCAACAGTATAATATTGGAGCTCTGAGCTACCCATGTTCCACGTAAGTTAATTTAAAGCATACTTCACTACGCTACTCCACGAGCGTTCTGCAGCGTTCTGGTAAATGAATTCACACACTATAGCACCGACGGAGGCTGATGCAATTACGAGCACAATGTAACGCCTCCACGGGAACGGTAATGAGCAAACTATTATTAAAATTTTAGTTTGTACGAAATCATTTTCGTGATCTATACTTCTATACTAATAATATAAAGCTGAAGAGTTTGTTTATTTGAACACGCTAAACTCAGGAGCTACTTATACGAATTGACATTTTTTTTTTGTTGAATAGTCAATTTATCAAGGAAGGCTATAGGCTATATAACATAACGTTATGACTAATAGGAGTCGAGCAGTTACAAGAAATATTGTGAAAATGGCATAACTTTTTAGGTTGAACGAGATGTTCTTAAAATAGTTTTTAATTGATTGTTTTCTAACTAACGCGGGTTAAATCGCGGGGCACAGCTAGTCTTTTAAAATTACGCAAAATAGTAATCATTAAGCAAGTGTCATTAGTGAGTGACGCCATAGTGATAAAAAAACCCTAAAATTTGATAGGTAGGATCATTTTAAATTATCACCAACGAAGA
>DWPA01004111.1:0-13213 GCA_018251375.1 Calpodes ethlius | reverse complement strand
TATATATTTTTTAAATAAGGTAGCTTAAATTAGAATACGAAATTCAATAAAATTAGGTCACTTATACTTAAAGGTTTATTGCAGACTTATATACATATAACATGTTACACAAAATAAATTCCCTGAGAGGGTGGTAGTAATGTGAGGATTACAACGGACTACCCCGTTTTATGCGTCGATGTCAATTTCCTTTTCAACATTCTTATGCCAATTTAAGGTACGTTGAAGTGCTGTATAGTATAATTAACCTTATAATAGGCAATATTTTGTGTATGCGTATTAGATACTCAACGCTGTTTTGGTTTAAAGAGGAATTAAAAAAAAATAATTCCAAAAAAAATACTAAAACAATTAGTTCACTTTCTATCTTTGCTGAATATCAAGTAACAAAAATATGTCATGGTTGTGTTTGCCGATAATAAAAAAATACGGCATCTTCTTCACATAAGATGAATGTTTGTCTGTATGTCCTTTATAGAATCATAAACGATACATTTAATCATGTGATCATCTTTAGCAAAGTTGTTGTGTATGAGCCCAGCAAGGTTTCTAACTTGGTACGGCCAATTTTCGCCACGATTATTCCACTTAATTTTATATATTTCCGTGGCAGCTCGTATTAGCGTAGCAACGTGCGCAGGGTTCAACTAGTGTTATATAATATCTTACCGTGTTTGCCGCTGTTGGCTGCCGCAAGCGCGGTGCTAAGTACCAACAAGTGCATCAGCATGCTCCCCCGCTCCGCGCCGGTCGCACATCGAGCCCAAACACTATGCACTGAACCTGGGAAAATAAAAAATATACATTAAATATATAATACAGGCCCATATACCCACACATTCACAGAAGTATTTCCGTACGAGTTATGTCAGAATTCATTTGGTAACTGTCTGCTGGTAGTATAAAAATATGACTTCAAATTTAACTTCTCGCGTATTATGGACACTCAAAGCTTATATTAAATGAAATTTGAAATTGAAGTTTACAAAAGAAATAAAAATGAACATTTTGCCCTGTTCCTCGAATTTAGAAAAAAAAGGTGAAATTTGTTGGGTCCCTCGTTGTTTACGTGCTTTGTACTTTTAAACTATAAGGATTTTTATTTAGGTTTTGTACAAAGTACCTGTACCTACTTGAATTATTTTTTTATTTTAGTCTTATCTTGGCGGTTGATGGCTTTTCTTTTAGACAGTAACAGACACATAGACAGGTGACTGCTAAAATCTTAGCAATAGCTATGTGTTCCATAAAATAAGACAAACGAATAGTCGGAAATTTTGTACAAAGATATATTATCTTACTTACTAATATAATAAGTATAGTGTCAGTATTAAAACATGTAATATAATATTCATTGTAATGATTTCTTTGATATATCGACATGGCTAACTTGAAAAGCTCAAATATACACAATACAATGTAGCCGTGATATATTCAGATTGAGCGACGGTGAGGAAAACGACTCAAATAGTAATATTAATTGTATATATACAATATCACAGTAACACTAGACCACCTCCGAAAGAAACCAGCAGACCGTCCCATTAAGTGATAGCGACAGATTGTAGTAATCGCAAACCTTAAACCTTAAAAGCTTTCAAATAATGTCCCAGCAGATGTGAAAATAATATTGTACCATTCTAAAGTCTACAGGTACCTGACTTAGATTCAGATAAACTTTTATAATTGTCTACATGGATTTATATAAATCCCAAGTAAAAGTTGTTAGCGTGATTCAGGTCACTATTTCTAGCGTCATCCATTGATGTCTTACGAAATTAAGAGATCTTGGATGAATTAAGTTAATGACATGTGACAAGTGTCATAATACAAAAAAAAACAAAATATTAATAAATAATTTGTTTTAATTAATTATTGTTCAATTAATACCATGTGATCGATCGAGTTTAGAACAACGGCCCCTCGTCGTAAGTTGGATGTGTGACCGCTTGTTTCAAAATCTCTAGAGCTTCTTTATTTTGGAGTACTCGTTATGCTTTTGGTGTCTATTATTATTAATAATTAAGCAATCGTTAAGCCATGCAGGAGGCATTCGGGCGATATAAGACTGATACTAGTTGGCTGTTAACCCCTCCACTGCGTGATAGATTATGGTCTAGACCTTCGAATTACGAGAAGAGACCCATGTCCTACAGGGGGCCATTAATAGGGTGAAGCCAGTCATACCATCATCATATACGTACCATACATACAGTAGCATTTTAAAGGATACAACAAAATGTTACAACTTAACATTTATAAGTAATACGAGTAATTGAAGTTGGATAAATTTTACTTAAGACACAAGCGACGGCTGATTTAATATTGCTTCTGTTTTAGTTATATACCTACCTATAATAACTGCGTCTATAGTTTTATTTGACTAAGATTACTTCAATCTACACACGAACACCTATTCATTACTGCGATGTAGAAATCACCCTCTTTAATGAATATTTTATGTTTTTTTTCATTTCCTTACAACATATTAAAAAGTTGGGAAATATATATATCAAATATAAAAAGTTTGTAGCAAATTTGAAACAAAATTGATGTTGATAAAATGATGTGTATGTCAACTCCGACACGTGATTGAAGCAGTTACTTATATTTATACTTTAACTCTGAATATCCCGAATGTAATTTGATGTGGATATTTATTTCAAAAGCTAGATATAAAGCTTAATTTATGATAGTCTTTGGATGTCCGTACTGAGGTACTGAGTTACGTCAACGGTACGTCGGAAAAAAATATTACAATGATATTTTGACTGTTATTATGACCAAAATTGATAACAAGATTTGATAATGTTCAGTAAGCCTCCTCGTCAGTAATGATAACATTATAAATCTTAGTACAAATTTATTATAATTTTCATTAGGTTGTGATAATTAAACATCAAACTCAATAGGTATGCTTTTTGTGTTTATTAAAAAGCATTTCTATCTTGCGTTATTTCACATTTTCGCTATAGACAGTAGACGATTTTTCATTTAATTTGTACCGCAAGCCGCGTTAAGGAATCCTACAAGCGGGAATTGAGCCTATTATGGTCCTAATGCTGAACACGCTTTTACCTCATAATTAAGGACGTTTGGGGTTGCTCCATTGTCAGAGCATGACGCACGGTAGCGTAGTGACGCGCGTTCGTGCGTCATGATCCAACATCAAAGTCAACAGTCAAGAGCCAGAATCGGAATGACTCAATCACCTCCTGGAACAAGCACCCGACAACTGGTAACCTCAACACACTTCAGACTGTTTTAGCGTGATGTGCCTGAGCGTTAGTACTAAACAAAGAAATAACTTCTAATGTTATAATTCTGCTCAAGTGCTTCGATGTGCCTGTAATAATGAATCTTATATCGTTGACACTAAGGATTGACTGCAGTGACCCTGCTTGCGAAGCGAGGGGTCCAGGGTTCGATTCCCGGCCGGGGCAGATATTTATGTGACAGATATTTAGGTTATGGGTGTTTATGACATGTTATTTGTATTGTCCATGCCGCCCGCGACACCGATATATCCTACTGCGGAGGTATGAGTGTGTTAGCGTTTATTATTATTATTACACTTAGAAATGGAATAATCGTATTAAATGTTTTCACTTTAAAAATCTTAAAAAGTTACTTTGGTACGAGTATAATGATGCTTTAGTAAAAACACATTCCTACATTTGTGTGCGTGTCAGCAATCATAAGTACACGATATTACCACACACGATCATATTTTTTATGATTAACTTTAGACCAACGTGATATTAAGAAACTGACAGATCTCCGCACTTTGCAGAGCTTAAGAAATTTTGTCACTAGCGGTCACCTTTCAACTACACAGGTCAAAGTTGCTTAATACGGTCTATTTATTACTATAGACCTAAATCGTCCAGCTTAATGCGCTTATAATATTGAAGCTATTTATTGTATTGCTTACCACTGTGAATAAAAATCGAATTTTAATAAGTTCTCTAATATTTTTCAGATAAAATATACACCTGAAAATAATGCCTTAGAAAACATTAATATATTGTAAATCTATTTTTCCTTTTACTAAGAAAGTATGAACTGTCTATATTATCTTATAATAGCGGAAATAAGAACTTAACCTGTGTATAGACCAGCTAATATACAACATGGTCAGAGCACGAACCCAAAATTTTTGTTTAAATTAATTAAGTGACAAAATATTATGTAAATAATTGTAAGGTTACCTACACATCCTGCTCAATGGTTGAATAACAAAAAAGAATTCAGACGACGGCGGAACTCCGGAAGAACCACAATTTTAGCACATTCAATGCAATAAACAACAAACAACAATTAAATGAACAATAATTTACCGTAACGTAAAATGGACAATCAGGAAAGTACATTTCAGAGTACCCTAATTCAAGAACTTTTAAATATTCGGAAGCGTAAGGAATATAACTATACTGAGTGGTCATCCCTCAGAGTTCGTTGTGAAATAAAATATAATTCCGTCGTGGAACCGGGAGCGGTTTGAATAACAACTCTTTAATTGAAAGTTTAGCAATTTGCTACGCCCCCGGAATGGACCCGGCGGCGTTGGGCAACTCATCCGCCGCGGTTCAAAATTGAATGTAGGCAGATGCGCTTAATTACTGGCCCAGATGCTGGCCGCCCCGCTTATCTCGGGATGAACCTTCGAGGTTACCCAAGATATTTCCTTAGACGTGCTTTAAAGACGCTATTTAAAATCCACTCTGTTTGAACTATTTTTTGACAGAAATAGTATGGTTTTACTTGATACTCGTTCAGGAGGATATTTCATACATTTTTTCGATACAACAAAACATTAGGTGTTCATAGTTGACGTAAATATTTGTACGACAAAATGGAGCGTAGCTTTCGATAAATACAACGTGAGTTCCAAGTAATCAAAAATATGAAAATTGGAGACGCCATGAAAATATTTTACGAAATTATATTCACGTGAATAGGTGTGTAATTAATTATCCCAAACCAAACCAAACGAAAGGTCTAGAAAGCTTAAAAATATTATTTAAAGCATGTCAAGTACGAATCAAAAGTCCGTACTGTAAATATATTCAACAGCAACATTTTTGTTCATTTCAATTTATCATCAATCAAAATTAAGTAAAGTAATAAATGTTTCGTACGATTTTAACTCGTCTGATTACTGTTTGTTTGAATCCAATATATTTATCAGTTTATCAAATAAAGATTCCAGAAAATTGTTTATATTGCATCCATATTCGCATCGTATCTCACGTGCGGAATGTTTGGATATTCTCATAACGTCCAACTAAGTACCCTCTTTCGTATATGAGTCGTAGTCAAACAGAGAGATATCTCAATATGAAGATGTCGTTACGGAGGGATGACTGTCGGGTGGTACGTGCGGTGTCGCGCGAGTGAATCAAACTTCCTTTACATTTTATCCAACTGCAAGGGCGGTCGAGTTTATGTTCTTCGCCCAACTTGATTTAGTTTTGATAGCGGAAGGGAGTGCCTTTCAAATAAATGATTTCCAGCCCTAGACGTAACGGAGAAGATCGCAATGGCGTATTTGCGACAATGTTTGAAATGGTCGGTTTGTTGGGGCCATGCAACGTTTATATGGCTGTAATGAAATGGGTTTCGTCAGGGACGCTTAAGTGGATTAGATATTATTAGCGAACACTTCAACCCCAAGCCGTTCACATTCACGCCGCAGATCCAAAAGATATTTTCATATTAAGGGACGTGTATTTGTGTATCTTGCGAAATAATTTATTAACGCGGTACATCATATGGACGAGATATGTCGCTGTGAGAAATATTCATGACTTAATTTTTTACTGCGCTGCCTCCCCATTCGTTCGTATTGCTAAATTACCCGACTCGCTTGGATACACGTTTTGAAAATTAAGTGTGTATTCGAGTGACTTGTAAATAAATGTGCAGGTGCCATTTTTAATTTAAATAGTATCTATCGTATTAACTGCAGTGAAAATTAATGTAATTTTGCAATGTTACCTTAGTTATTTTGGATGAAATCCTGCAATCCTACAAAATTCTTTTATCCTACATAGTTTAAATTTTACATATCTATTGCTATTTGATATTGTATTATATATGTCATATTACGATGCATTTTCAAACACAATCTAATACTAAAGTTATGGCAACCTCTACATGGAGTAACACCCCAATTTTATTATTTACTTGTTTTTTTTTTCATTTTATCATAACCTAACAACCACGTTGAAGGTAAACCTGATAAATTCCTTTAAGATCCTCAGTCAGCATTACTATTAATAATTTATATTTATAAGACTCGATGTCAGTTCTATTTATAGATTAAAATATTTTCTGTTTATAGATCGAATTAAAATAAAGAATAAGTGATTTAAGTTTTACTATTTCGTTATTTTAAACTATTTTTGTTCTATACAAACATAAAGCATTTATAGCCTAGTGCTTCCAATGTCGATCTTTCGACGCTTAATGGACTGTGACCTGTAACTCTAATTTTGTATGAGGATACCCGAGCCCAGCAGTGGAACAGTTGTGGATTGTGGTGATTTGGATATTGGATGATATAACAATTAAAGATGAAGATTTTTCTAAATAATTTACCTAATATTAAAATATCATTTATTTTATTGTATTTATGTATCTACATGTACCTATATACCTATATATTGATATTATCTTTAATAAAATGACAATAAAAAATTATTGCCCTATACCCCAGTATAATCAATTTACGAGTTATTTTTCTCAATGTTTACAGCAAATTATACCATGTAAATAAATAAAAGCTTGAAAAAGGCTAAAAGGAATTATAATAAACAGAGAATTGCGTACCGTAATCCAAATTCAGAGCTCAATTAGAGGCAGTAAGCATAACATATAATTGGGACGATCAAGCAGTTGTGCGCGATTTGTGCCAAAAGCGAAATGTGTTAACGCCTAGGTCTAATCAAAGCGCCGTTAGCAGCAGTCGGCACTCGATTACGACTATTGCGGGATACAATGGGAACGTTTCCTGATGATAAGGAACGAGTAATGGAATTTGCGACTTGGAAATAATAATAATATGTTTTTAGGCAACGTACTAAGTGATTTTAGCTATTTTGTACTGTAAATGTGCTTAGCATTTAAGTAGAAAATGTACGAAAAGGTTCAGAAGTTTCATTTTATTAATTTTACTTGTGTTCATTTTATTAATCTATAGTGTTAATCTATGTCGTTCTTCATATTTTAGCCGATTGTATAAGAAGTTGTAACGAAGGATAGATAGGTAAAAAAACCTTACTAACATATTTGAGAACTATCAGGATTGAACTGGGCAGCACGAACTCCAATAATGTGAAATTGGAAGTACTGTTTGGCGTAGCCTCTGGTAAACAATAGTATTCTGATACACAACTAGAGGTGGATTATGTTTGGAATTTAATGTACATAACTTTTATTCATAGTAATAATAAATATATTTTAACAACGTGAATAAAATTCTTATTATAATAATCGATTTGTAACGTATTTTAATACGAACAAAATCTGAAATTAACGCGAGCTTCACGAAATAGCGCTCCAGTGTTAGTCTACGAAACTGGAAATTTTGTCGCTAATCTATATTATTATTTGAGTTGTGATATGTGTGAATTGGTATAGATGTCATGTACGTTGTGTTACAACGGAGATGTAGCATGTTTTTGTGCAAATAAATCAAAATCAATGCGACGGTCGCGAATTGGCACTCACTCTTTTAGTTTCAAAAAAGTTTAGAGTCACTGTACTGCCTCAGACTATGTGGATTGTGAAAAACATTGATATTGATTGCATGCGAGTTGCCTAGGTGAGCCTTTGGATAGAGAGTCTTAATTTTTATCACAACACAGTTTTATACGAACAAATCGAATAATATGAAACGAGACTCTAGCCACTTCGTATTTTTAGGGTATGTTCAATGCGTAGGTACTTCAATAGAAATAAATATTTTATTCTTTACGTATTGAGATGCGGATCCGAAACGTATATCACTTTTGCAACAATGTAGGTAAACGGCGCATTACGTGCTATGGAAATAACTGTTTTCATTATTTCTCTACGTGATCGAATTAAAAAAGATAATCCGCCGACCAACGTTACTGCTGGGAACATCGTTCGAAGAACTGAGAACTGATCTCGAGTGGCTCGGTGTCAGATGGACTGATGAACTAAAGAATACAGCAATGGTCCGTTGGATTTACAAGACGATTGTGTATTGCAGTACGATTTTTATCTGACTGCTTTTTATAAGATTATGTTCAATGAGGCGTTGGATATTTAGTTTGGAAGAAGTTCATCTTGACTTTTTGTGCAAAGATATAGGAAATAACCTCTGAACTGAGTCATCAGCATTTATTTATTCTCTAAAATTATTTCTAACATTAGTCTATTAAATATCAATTGATCACTATAATCACGGTCTTACATAAATTCCAAGATAATTCATGTATAATTTTCGTACCACATGAAGGTGTAATAAAATTTATGTATTTATAGAAGAGATTAAATTGTACGTATTGTATGCAAATTTGTCTATAGTATGAGCTTAGAATTCTAAGACTCGTTAGCAATATTCGACGAGAGCCTTCGATTACAACTATTATGCGCCACAATAGCTACTGTCGGCAGTAGTCGGCACTTCCTAGCGATAACACTGTGTTGAGCTTAGTCAACATTTATACAGGCAAAAGGCAAATCTAGTTATACACAGATATTCTAGAAGTTATTGCCATTGAATTAATTAATAAACAATTTTACTCTTAGCCCAAAAGGTATGTATTATTTAGCTGTCATATTAGAAAAAGGCAGTTCGTGCCAAAATTTTTGAGAACTTCAGTACTTTGATGGTCTTACGTTATCCATTCCAGGTTTTATTGTATTGAATTAGGTATACTACATATACCAAGGAGTGGTATAATAAGTTCTAAGACTTGAATAAGCCATTTTCTCAAATTAAATAATTCCACTAAACGTTAAGTAGTTGTGGGTATTTCTGAGGAGAAACATTATAGGGTATGTGACGAATGACGAAACAAAGCGTGTAATTAATGTTGAATCTCGATTGCGTATGGAGAAAAGAAGATCGCAGAAATATATTCTGGAAAACAGAACAAATAGAAGTACAGTTGTCCATTGAAACTGACGTCTAAACGTCTTTTAGTATTATGTGTACAGACACCTAATTGCTAATGGCTGCTTGTAATGTGATGGATTAGTTCTTGAAGACTGGTTTAAGTCAAACCTGCGTGATAATAAGAATGATAATAAAGTTGGTTATACAAGTAAATGAACATCGTAGCAAACTTCAATGTTGAATAGTAAGCTAAAATAAGGTAGCATTTGAAATATCCAATGAATGTCGTTTTAACTGCATTCCCCTAACATTATTACTACATAAAATATCTTTGCAAAACATAGCTTTCAGAAGATCAGAATCTAAAATTGTAGATTTTAGGCAAAATTCATGTTGTAGGTGATTAATTTCAATTTACTGAATTGCTTAGTTAACCTCCATAAACAGGGTACAGTAAGTTAGAAACGTCCCGAACAAAAACAAGTTACCGTGCGCTCAGAATTCAGTTTGGGCTCGAGGTCCTCAGAGGCACGCCAAACAAACTTTTTGTTTTACCAAACCGGTAATACTCATTTTTTGTTTTATTGCCCTGAAGCTCCTGAGATTTATTGCTCGCCACTTTGCATTAATTTCGCATTCATTAAGAATCTCCCCTAAATTATTGCCCCATTTTTTCAGAGTGTGAATTTAGTGTGAAATATGGTTGATTGTTTTTTTTTGTTTTGATGTGGCGTTGAATTAAATATATAGCCCCTTGAGCATTCTAACAGGTAACAAATGTACAATCAACGAAAATTTTATATTTCAAAAAATTTTTTGTTACTCTAACACGAGTCATGTATTGTTAATTGTTCTTCCATTTATAAAACAATATTTAACTACTGCTCAAATTGATAGTAAAACTGTTAATCTTTCTTTTACAAATTTAAAAGTACAACACTATCATAATATCCTGTTCAGTCCGTGAGGCGAGGAAACAATAAATATTAAAAGAAACAGAAACTTGAATCCAACTAAGGGGATCACGATAGTTCCGCAAAGTTACAGTTGTGGACACATTTCGTGTTCAGATTGTTACGTACCCGAAACAGTTACATTAATGAAGATTGATTATTTACTATTTTCGAGCAAAGAATTGGATTAAAAATAGTTAAATAGTCATGATTAGGTAGTAGTAAAGTAGATGATCCTAAAGTTAGCACAAATTGTATCACCTAAGTGTGTATTTTAACACAATCTTAGGCTATTCAAATGGTAAATAGAATGCTTAAATAAAGTGAACGCTGTCTTTGTCTAAGTGAACGACACGATCCTTTTGCTAAATAAACATTTTCTACAAAATCTTATGTTGAAATAGATGTTGCTAATGGTATTTTATTAAGCGCTCTGTGGTCGAAATTCGACCGTATTTCATTTTGTTAAGAGATTATTTTACATTGAAACTATGAATGTAAACGACGAATGTTTTATTTTATTTGATGTATGTACTTAACATATATAATTTAAATTGTATAAATTATGCGTCTCATACCCCTATGTACAAACGTCAGTATTCAAAAGCAGTAGTTACAATTTACAAAATTTATTCTCCACGGATCATATTTACGTTTCTGCAATTACTTGAAATTAAGAGGAATCCGAGTAGTTTAAACTACGTAATCGGTACACAACAATACAATATGAACAACCAACAAATAAGCAAAACGGACTAAATAGGCCTGATGATAAAAGTGGTCATAGTTTTCCATGAATAAAAATACCATCAAAAATATCACGGATACATGCTGGCCATAAAGAATTAATGTGATAGCTGACTGCCAGCTTCACACAAAACTATAATACTAATAAAAACATTAATTAAAAAATGGAAGTAAATGTTAAAAAAACACAATAATATTGTGTACATATTGTAATGAATATTAAAACCCGTCACCATTAAAATCCGGAAGAGTTCGAGCTGATTTTTACATGACCTACGTTTCACATGATAAATTCATGTAATGGTATTTTCAACTCGTAGCATTTACTACAGGATTTTAATGAATTTCCTGTTGATACTATGAACACAGCTATTGATACGTGATTCTGTTGTATAATATTTCTTGTAATAAAACACGATAACTACAGTAGTTATGATGTATCGTGATTATTTCCGCAATGAATCGACCGCTAGTGTACATGTTGTGTTAACAAATATTGTTGCAGATTATTTTTGTACTTTCTTATATTCGACGACTCCGTTGCCTAGTTTGTGGTTACCCTAGAGACCGATGGGTTTTGGATTCAATTCCCGAGGAAGATAATTTACTAACGTTGTGTTCTGTATTGGGAAGTGCGACGACGTAGCATGTGTCTTTATTTTAGTATACGAGTTTGTATGCAGCTTGAATTTGTTGTAATTTTTAGGATTTCATAGTCAAATCGGTTATACCCTTATAGTTTTATCGTATCTATCCATTCCTCGATCCGATCGGCCACGTCATAACGTATAAATATATTACAGAATGGTCTAATTTGGCATTGATATCTAGATTACCATGGTACTCTTTTAAAAAAAATCCACGCACGAGACAATCTTGGGATTTAAAATTATTAAAAAAATATACTACATGTCTATCACGCCAACAAAATTATAGATGCAAAAAAAAAAAAAGTACGGGAAGTACTTGTCGTAAAGTGGGGGTGAATATTTTTTTCTTCATGTTCTATTATGTGATTTCGTTGCAAAAATATATTTCTAGAGTATTATAGATCTACAAATGCGTTTGTCGAATCAGGAATTTATATACGATATGTTCAGGCTAAAATTACAAAAATGTTTGCGAAATCGATTAAAAGAGGTCCACGTATAATTAATATAAAACCTATAGTTAGTAAATTAATAGTAATGGTGAAATAGCTTTAGAAAAGCAAAGCAAGGTTGGGTAAATAATATTGGCCGGAGACCAGATACTTGAAGTGGAATTATTGAACATATCAATTCAGTTATTTCGATGTTATAATTTTATTTGGTACCGAACTAATTGATGACCTTAATTGGACTCCTGTCGTACATTCTATTTTTGTCATACCCTTTGCCGGCTATTTTGCCGTCAGACGCTATCTGTTTCCTTTGTAATAAATAATTCGTGCTGTATTTAAAAATTTACTGTTGGACGTGTCATAAATATGATAAAGTGATTACTACTAAAGGCAATTAATTTTATTCGTTTTCATTTAGTTTCCCCCATACGGTCAATCTTGTAAATTATATTTGACTCACTTTCTAAATCCAATTGGTGTCACAGAGCTATTCTAATAATAAAGACGATAGTTGACCATAGGAACTATTTACTAAAAGGACTAATCTCACTGGAGTTTGAACTCATTTGATTTTTCCTAAGAAGTACTGAGGTCTGAGATTATACGCAGAGTCTGATTTTTAAGGGCGGAAGGTTGCAACAATATAAGAATGTTTTTAGTTTGTTCATTCTGAGTACTAGAAATCTGGTTAGTAAAGAAGTTAGAATAACAGTCGCTTAATATCAAATGAAAATTTGTAAAATTAACTGCCTTTAATTAGTAAAATTAGTTTACCATATTGAAGATACGTCCGACACTAAATTTTTAAACACTGCAAGAAATATTTATTACTATAAAACAGATCGCGCCTGACGGCAAACGATAAAATTATAAAAATATATTAAATTTAAATACATATAAAGTGATAGACTTATATAAGCATAATAAGCTTTAGTAAGCATACATAAAATTTATAACAAGTCTAGTCTAAAGACACGCGCTGGAGGAAAGTGTAGCTCATGAGTCATATCATGACATGACTAACGACTTAGGTTCGAAACTAGTTAGACTAGCTTGAAAGAACACTCGCCTTTTTATACTAAACACTACCGTTACGTGCTAAGTTCGCTAAACATGATAAGAAGAAAACGGTACAAAAATACGTATTTTACTACGTTATATTGTCTTCATTAAGTTTTGAAGCGAAGATAGCACAATTACTCAATTTGAATAAAAGTGAAGTTTTTTTTCTTTTACGTTAATTTTATAAAATACAAATTTGCTCGGTGTTTTTTTTAGTACATCATGTTTTTTTGGAATTATATTTACTTATAAGAA
>DWPA01004110.1:0-13214 GCA_018251375.1 Calpodes ethlius | reverse complement strand
GATCGAAGCGAGTGATAGTTAACTTGTAACGCACGTAACGTGTTGATAATTAGAGGTGAAGGATTCGAACTCACGTCCCCACGTTGGGGAAACTAACGTTCGTACCACTAGGCTATCACTGCTTACCTATACATTAAATATACGGTATATACCTATAAGTAAAAAACGTGTTTGCAAACATTCGATATCTAAGCCGCTACTGTTACGCCGAAACGCGTGATAATATTGTTGCGATGTGCTCCAATTTAAAAAGAAGTACACGTACAGACACACTGATCATTCGACGCGTATTTTTGTTGATATGGCGTTAGCTTTCGACTCCAAATGTGACTACAAGTGAATTTGACTATCGTTTCATAATAACAACCGGCTGCCATCCATAGAATTTGAGAATTATTGACGTTTGTCACGTAGCGAGAAGTGAAGCAGGTGGTGTGATGAACTACTTCACATACCCTTAAAAACGCTTCATACTTTCATTGCTGATATTTCATAAAATAATACATAAGATCGATCTCGTGTTTCCTTTGATTTAAAGCGTATCCATTAGAATGAGATCAAATCAACATCGATTATATACATTTAAAACATAGGGGTTAGATAGTCTGGGACTGACCTATACACGTGCGGCGTGTCGCTGGTCTCCGTGAGCACTCGAATCCCCGTGAGGCTGATGGCGATGGTGACCTCGCTCTGGTCGCGCTGGTCCACCGCCGAAAACATCTCTTGACCGTACCCTCGAAGCTGCTGGCATGTGGTTATGAAGCCCTCCTCGGCTTGGGCCTGGGTAAATATACATTTTGGGTTTCGAGATATTTTAAGTTGTTTTGTAGTGATCGTGTGTGCTAAATACCTAAGAAAAATACTATAGCCTCAGGATCAGCACGAGGGCTAACATGTTTAGAATACTAATTTACATGGAGCGTGTCACGAGCTATAAATAATTAAATCAAACGGTTCGTATGCGAAAGTTACATAGCAGAACTAAAGGATCGTGATATTGTGATTGTGATAGCTTGAGACACGACAGACATTACATACATTTTACTTTTTACTTTTGTTGTAGTTAATTTTTTAAATATAGTTACAAATAAAAAATATGTGTTTTTTTAAATGACAACAATTCTCATCACGAGTCAACTACTAAACTTGAGTTTGGCCTAAACTTAGCATTTTTCAAAGTGCTTTAGGTTTTAGAGTTACAAGAAACAAAAATAGTTACTACACTCCACTAGAAACAAAAAATTACAAGAATAAAAAAACAAAAAGTTTCGTTATCTAATGTTGGGTGCCAACTTTACAAAGCTGAATTATTGCGGTGATTGAAGCATGATGGGCCTTCATCTAGTTAGAAAAGACCCTTACCCAGCGCATAACACATTAAAAATAACTAATAGGCTGACTACTACAGATATTTTTTGCAGTTTAGTTGTTACTGGGAACTACTGATTTATAAGGATAGTCTGCGCGATAAAAACAAAATATCTGATGTTACACGTGTTTGGTGCTATATTAAATATTGTAAGACTACCTATGACTATCCTTCGAGAGATCCTTCAATAGAAGTTGAAGGTTGTCCAAATACAGAGACAGTTTATAAGTGGGTACACCACTTCCTCTAAGTCCAGCAACACACGTTACATATTTGGTGTGGCGATGTGCATGGGCGTCCGCGTCAATTACTATGACATGGACTTGCTTCAATAGGTAAAGAGAAAAAATTTCTTGTCGAATTCCTTTTTTTTTCTATTTAGTCAAAAAATACCTATTTTGAAACGAATAAAGCAGAGTAAATAATATATATATATATATAGATTATAATTACGGTACAGCTGATAGACGGACAGCTTGCATTGTCGTAATTCTATTTTTACTCAGTAATATCTGGCATTAGATTTCATTATAATTAAGTTTTATATGTGATCAAATTGTAATATAAAAATGAAGCATTTTGTGAAACCACACTTTTACCGGCTCTACCATGCATAAATGCTAGTAGTCTAATAGATTTTTATTATTATAGGCAAAGAATTCCTGCAATGACATACATATGACAATTTATTGCTTGTTAAATATATTTCATTCTTTATTTTAGTTATATATAAACAGCATGACACAGTATTTAATCAGTGTGATGTATATAATGATAATTTTGTAGATAACGCAGTTGCTAACATTGCCCAACATTTTTCCCTCCTCCTTACAGGTATTGTATACTTATTGCTTAGCTGTTTATTTCAAAGGGATTTAAAGTACTCATTAGATTTACAATGACAGAGAGGAAAGTTTTTGTTTGTTTATCAATAATACAGCATACAAGGAGCTAGAACTACTCTACTAAAGCAGTAGTTTATGGAATCTAGTAAAATTCTTAGAAAATAGTTTATGACACTGGGTTCATTAATTAATGGGTCATTTATGACTTATTTTCCGCTAAAGGAACTGACAAGAAATCGCATTGCTAGCAATTGAAAACTAGTTTTAAATATCCATTTTAATTATACAGATATTCTTTTATGGATTGGCTTTCATTGTGTCTGGTTTAACTATAGTCCAACCATAAAACAAACAAGATATTTTTTATCGCATTTACATTCACTAGTTTTCAGTTATCAAGCCGAGCCTGTGCTGGGAGTATGAGGTCATTATTAAGTCACATATAAACAATGTGAGTATTACCCAATAGAATGAAAACTTTACAATTTAATAATACATAAAGCAGTTACAAAACATCATGTCAAAATACACCATTTTATAACTGTGGTACAATAGCATACCATTAAAAAAGATATTACTTGATTTTCAAAATTTATATTTTTTTGGCAAGTTTTCTATGGACACACCGTTATAACTTTACATTGTCATTATCTAATGATAATCTAGTCAATAATAAAGATGGCTAAGAATTAATGACATATGTAAATCCATTTATTTCAGTTTAGATACATGTTAGAAATTAAATATCAATCGCTTCATTGAAGGGAAATCTAGTATATTCTCAATTATGGTTTCAAAGATATCTGATCCTATACTTGCTGTGTTTTGTGGTCAACAATGTGCGAGATTAAATTTTAATCAACTTGTATGTTTATTGCCTTGGTTATATAGTTTTTATGTATAGCTAACTGATAGTAATTTTTAATGAGATCATTAAAATCAACATAGTTTACCTGTGACATGTTATGCAAGGACATGTGGTGTTGTATAACCGCTGCCGTTAACCACTCAAGTCTCCCAGTCTCTGCCAGCATACTCCCGTCGATGAGCTGGCCACCGTCCAGCATTTGCTTTGGAAATGTCAACAGGTTCTTTAAGTACTCAACGGTATGTCGCTCCCGATCATGGTTCCCATATTCCGCCTGCCGACTGTAGGATGCTAGAACTACTGCTTGTTGGCAATCACAAATTATTCGACCCTCGACCAAGTCATTTTTCAGTTGCAGGAAATAGTGATACCGAGTCACCTCATCTGTGATCAAGCTGGTGCCGGATATGACGTAGTACATAACCCGTAGGTACAGTTGATGGGACGAAGCGTGCTTGTCCAGTTGACGTTTTAACGGTCGATCTAGCTGAACCCATCGCGACTGCTGGTTTCTGTTCACGTATCGCAGTCCGAAGAACTCTGGCTGGTTGATCGCCTGTCGTTGGCAGACGTTGTCCAGACACTCCTGCCCGGTGCTGTCCACTGACAGGGTGCAATCTGCCACACCACCGTCCAGCAATTCTACGCTTATCACGAACAGACTCTTCGACGCAACATTGTACTGCCGCGTCTTTTTCAACTTTAATTTGAAAGGCATCTTCTACAATCCAGCTCTTATTAGTAATAACATCACGGAACGAACGTTACGCTGTACATTTATGGCATAAGAATGTAGGAAAGGATGCATCCGTTATGCGCGCCACATATTCACGCGATGTTTTTAAATTTTTCGTGGTGACTCCGACCTGCGGACTTCGTCGTTAACCAAGGTTTCTCATAAATATTGGAGGAATTATGTAAAAAATGCCAAGTAAACACATCACAATATACCAAATTCACAATATTGCGGCCATCGAAATGACAACTTGACAACTGACTGAAGTGACAGTCTGATGTTCTGACACATGATTGACTTGACAGTCAGTGTTGCCATATTTTATTATTATAAATTCTACTTTAAATTTTATACAAAGTGGATATTAAAGATTCTATGTTAAGTTTTAAAATAGGACATTATTATCTACTAGCAACTCACACCACTTTCACTTGGTTGGGAATATTTTGTTACCTTCTTTGTTTGATTTGTATGGGTGTAAAAAGCAGGATACTAATACCAATCTGCAAGCACTAATCAGTACTGGAAGACTCAGATAACTGCTACACTAAGCAAGCGGGTACAGGGTAAGGACTAGCTATCAAAATAGATTACTATAAAAACGTTTACATACTAGCAAATAAAACAGGTAATGACGATTTTCTATTACTAAATGGATCAGATTCGAACTGGTGAATTGGCACAAGTTATGCTCAAAGTATAAGAATTCGGTAGTTATGGACGTTTTGCGTAAATTGACTCTGATGAGCACTTAGACATCAACAAAGTGTTCTTTTTTCTACGTATTTACAGTCTTAGAATCAAATTGATCTCGTTGAACATATTTAAGACTGATCTATAATTATGGTAAATAATAAAAAAATACGAATTATAACGAGAAAAAATTTATTTATGTAAAAAAATACGACGACTAGGTCCTCTAGTCCAAATACGATCCATGAACATTTTGTAAATAATTTATTTGTAAAATGCTATATTGGAACCTTACTAACAAATCCAAAACCAGTAGAGAAACACATTTATGAGTGTGATAAAAAGGTGGCGTAAATTATGTAGCAGCTTGTTGTTGCTCCAGGTGTAGCCAATCTCGTGGCTCCCTCAACACTTTCATCAACTGTTCTTCTGGAGAGTTTGGTTTAGGTACATTCATGTACTCCCATTTCTGTGAACAATTAAATGTCATTGTTGATTCCAAATTATTTTAAAGTATCAATTATATTCTAAGACAATATAAAGATGTAAATGTAAATCTATCAATAATACATACTGCGTTAAGAGGCAAGGACATCAAAATAGATTCATATCGTGCTTGAGGTGTATGAAGACCAAATTTAGTGCCCCGATCGTATATCAAGTTGAACTCTACATATCGCCCGCGTCGAAGCAACTGCCATTGCCTTTCGTAGTAGCCGTAAGCGTCGTCTTTATGCTTCTTTACTGTAACATTAATATATTCTATTATAAAATATAAAAACACTTTCAATAGTCTACCAAATTGGTAGAAACGCACCTAGTTTTTTTGTGGCAAACCTACTATACAGAGCAGAGATTGAATTTAAAATTGTAATTAACGCATCAACATAATTAAGTAATGCAATTTGCGTTTTACAGCGTTAATGATGCGAGAATTAACTATGTTTGTGTTCTGTTGTTTTTTCTCCCATTGAAATTCCACTGCCGGTTACATAGCACGTAGCGGGCTTTTTGTCGGAGTCAATTATACCACAGAACGCTTTCCGATAGTTAATTTAATGAGAAATCGATCACGACAATATAAGTGCTGATGGTAATACTATTTTTTTCATGGTTAAGCATATCATTATGTTATGATTCGAGGAAGTTTCATAAATGGTATTACAATGACTATAGCCGGGTATTTTAATACACGACCAACCTGGACGTACGCAGGAGGGTGAAAAACCCCAGCCCCTTCCTCGGTACGCTAATGACGGCCGTTATGACAGTGTCCATATGTAGCTATAAAACACGCTCCTCACCGAGGGGTAAGTAGCTGGGGATGACGGCTTCTGCGCAGGAAGTGACGAACTGGAACGCGCTCTGCTGGTCAGGGTAGTCCATGTCGTCGAAGAAGATGCCGCCCACTCCGCGCTTCTCGCCGCGGTGCGTTATGGTGAAATAGTCGTCACACCATTTTTTGAATCTACACACACACATGAATACATTTTTTGGCATCACTTTCTTTAATTAAGTACGACGATGTCTTACAAATAATTAAAATTATTACAATCTACACCATCTAACTAACATCGATGTCCATCTGACGCTTGCTGTATAAAAAACGACTGAAATACATATAAACAACGTATTATAACTTTCAAATCGTCATCACAACCCATAACTATCCCACGGCTGGGTTCGTTCTCCACTCACAACGTAAGAAGTACAGGCCATATCCGCCACGCTGGCAGAGTGTTAGCAGAATTTACACACCTTCGAAAATGTTATGGAGAAGTTTCAGGAGTGCAAAGTTAACTCACAAAAACATCGTTTTACCGAAGCAATTGATAACCACATTGTAATATGCACATAACTTTTTCATTACAGATGGGCGCAGGACTTAAAACGGCCCAGCACCCGCGTTCGGGAAACCAACGCTCGAACCACAGGGCTATCACTGCTTTCAAAAATAGGTCATTATATTAAAATGTTCTCAGTTTATCAATTGTATAAAATATGTTACTTGGCAAGTTATTATTGATTACCATGCATCCTGCATGGTAATCGCGATTTAAAGCTTATTTAGGCTCGATTCCCAGTGCGGTAGAAATTTGAATTACCAGGTTGAATTTCTGCGGTTAGTCTAGGTGTTTGTATGTGTGCGTGTTTTACGTATGTTTGTGTTCTCTACATGTTGTCTATGGCATCCATTTAAAAAGGGATTTGTGGGGCTGTGAATGTGTAGTGTTATTGATCAAATGTCGACAACTTGGAGAACGGTGGACGGTATATGGAACTTAATGTTTGTCCTTACTTGGAGTAGTACGTCTTGTCATGGGCGTCGCACGCGTGCTTCAGCGTGAGGTGGAAGTGCGTGGCGTCCTCTTCGCTCAGGTAGTAGGGCGTCAGGTCCGTGCCTCCGCCGAACCACCACTGGACACCTGACCATTTCATCACCAAAAGTAATTTATAGGAATTAAAAAACAAAGCATTGGTCCACAACATGTATGTTTCCTTGCATTTTATAAGTATAGTACTAATTATTCCGTCTCCCGGTAATACAATTTCGATTGTATAAGTCTTCTTTTTGTATGTCACTGTGAGGCCTCATACGGTAAGTTTATATTAAATATACAGTTATTCAATTTTTTTTCTTTTATTTTACCAATTAACTTATCTAGAGATTATAGATAGATATTGACAACGGTCGTTAATTAGGACTAACGTAGTAAAAACCTTTTCGCTTACGTCTTTACGGTCACATTATTTTTAGATGGAATATCGGCAGTGACGCAACACAGGTGAATAATTCTTGCATGTTGAAATATGTACATATCTAATAGGATTCCCTTATCTCTAATAAGATTCGTATTAAGCGCTCCGTTTATACACCTAATATAGAATAGTGTAAGCAAAGCACAGTGTAGTGCGACGTTAACTCGGCAACTCAGCGCACAGTAATATTACCGGGCAAATAAATTGTTTACTGTCATCCTACGTCGGCTGGATGAATATCAGCGAGGGAACAAGTTTATTCGCAGTTCGGCCGGGGGCGTCGGAACGTGAAAGATTGGCCCGAGTTGTAAAGTAAGTTTTACGTTACATCTCACCGTTCTTATCCGTGACCTCGAAATAGCGATAGTTGAAGTGGATGGTCGGCACCATGGGGTTCCGCGGGTGGATCACGGCGCTCACTCCTGCCGCGAAGAACGGCAGCTCCTTGTTCTCCAGATTCTTCCCTCTGGGCGTGACGAACGAAATAATGTTCAGTCAAAATCAAATTCGAAATCATTTAGGTATTTTTAAATATACTTATGAACGTTACGTCGTTTCAGAAAGGGGCTCTGTCGTCCAGGAGAAGGAACGATGTAAGAAAATCCTCGGCAAGTTATGCAACATATAATTAAATGTAATATGTTGCAGATTAATCTACTAACCTGTGCGAACTAGATGCGACACTAATGTACTCATCATACTGTAAAATTTACAGGGATATTTTATGAAATCATCGGCAGTAACTAAGATATTTTAAAAAGTAAATATTTAATGCTGTATGGAAAATTGTGGTTGACTCGAAGACTTCTTCATTATATCAGAACCATATAAAGTTATACCATAAACTCCTACATGTCCTAGTGCGGCGGTACCATATCTCACCATGGGATGGGGTATTTACTCGCCGATCACACCATAATAACGTTCACCAGGTCGGGTTCAGGTCTCAATCGAGCCGCTCGTATCGACGTGGTTTACCAAGCGACTAGGCTATGCATTTAAGTATCCATACCTGCTCTCTATACGTCGCTCGAACGCTGGTCTCCCGAACCTCTAATTTTCAAGAAGTTATTTGCGCATAACAAGTTAATTATCATTTGCTTCGGTGAAGGAAAACGTCGTGAAGTAACCTGCACACCCGAGAGTTCTCCTTAATGTTCTCGAAGGTGTGTGAAGTTTACCAATCCGCACTTGGACAGCTCACACTATCTGAGAAGACCCGAGCCCAGTATTGGGACAGAATGGGTTGTGATGAGTGAATAAATGAATGACCTGCTCTTCATCTGCTGTACGGCGGCAGGCGGCAGAGTCCCGGACACCACGGAGATGTTGACGCCGGCCTTCTCGAACACGCGTCCGTCCTGCAGCACACAAGTGATCCCACCACCCCCCTCGCTGCGAGTCCACCGATCCACTGTGAATTTTGACTCCTGGAAAATATGTTCCTGAATTTTCATCTTTCTAACAACGTACATTACATTTTCTTCTGGTATGTATTATCCGATATCATAAGTACTAAAGTTCTGTGTGGAGACAGTAGACGCCCCGCACGATACTGGAATGCTGGCAGTACTGTGGCATTATTTCTAACGATTATAACTATAAAACTTCTATTTAATTTTTAATAGATTTAAAAAATTGATCACCATTCTTAAACCACTTTAGGTTGCTAACCTAGCTTTATGAATAAAATAGTATCTATACAAATCAATAGTTATGATTCGTAAGTATGGAAGGATCTTTTACTTTTTGCTGAGAAATAAAAGTAATTCCAGAAGACAGAGCTTTTACTATATGAATTAAATGTTACCATACTTCATAGCTCAACTGTAACGAGCAGCATGAATGAATAGACATATATAAACTAATAACATACACGTATATAGATTCTTCTCAGATATAGTATACAAATATTAGATAATATTATGTGGATGCGTACCGGGGATGGTAAGAAAATATCGTTGTCAAAATCGTACTCATCAACTGTTTTGTCATCTTCCCAGGCCTACAAGAAAATAATAAAGACTTTATATCACGCTTGTGGAAATATTTTCGTATCGTAACACTGGACAAATATAAATAAATGTAATATTGTATATAGCAAGCACATCGTGGTCATATATTTTTCTAATAAAAAATGTCTGTTTGATTTAAAAACAATATTTATGCTCAAATTTTTAGTTGTCATAGATTATTGTTTGGTTCGACAATCTTATTTTTTTATATAAAATCTCAGTAGTATTTAATGAGTCATATTTTGAATTTGGGAGCATGTTGTATTTTTTTTAATTTACCGATATATTAATGTTGAAAGAAAATCATTGTACTTTTTTTTTAATATAATGTCCGAATCAGAATCATGATCAGATTAATTTATTTAGTCCAGCATAGGTACACAGGTATTATCTTAAAGTCCCAATATACTGGCCATTCTATGGCATATAAATATAAATTATACAAGTTGGTATGTATGCATTTTGTAAGCATGCAGGAGTCTCCAATTTGGTATTGTTAAATGTTACCCAGCAAGTTAGTGCAGAAAACTAAACATTATGTATAAAATGTGTTAAAATTTATTTACTAGTACATTAAAATGTTTAAGAGTGTTAATTCAAATAAAGGGTTCTCAAAGTGGTTGATATTGATTCCAATTTTCGACATAAATATAACTGATTTTGGAGTCAACAAGATCTTAAATCTATACTTGTTAGTTAACACTAGTTTTTATTTGATAATTCGAGATACAGTATAGGTTGTAAAAAGTGGACGTATTAATTGTTTTTAGTAACATTTTAATGGGCAATAATATGGTCAGAGTTAAAAAAAATTACTAAGACAATAAGCATGCATAAGGTCATATAAGATGAATAAAACTAGGGACAGGATCAGATCAGATAGGAATGAGTTAATTTTGAAAAGGAGTCTCCTGCCTTAATAAATTAGGAATCTCTGATGTAAAGTAATTTTTTGACATATTGAATTATAGTTGATCTTGACCATAGAGTAGACGTCACTAGTTATATATTCAATAATAAATACTTAAATGCTCATACTCTATACTAGAATTTCATGTGTAGTGTGCAAGTGTGAAAGCACAAAGTGAAACCTTTTATATATGAAAAGAGACAAAATATCTAGCTGTCACATCATTGTCTACTCCAAAAAGAGTGGTACCGGGAAGATCTCACTTGTTAAGCATTGCTACTAACAACCTATTTATATTAGTATGGCCTAATACTGCAAACTGTGTAAAATATGAAACTGAACCAGCTGTTTTTCATTAATAAATGAAGCAAACCTCATCCTCCTCTTTTTCCAGTGCTCTGCAGAACTCAGCTTGGATCCTCATGATAAGCAGTTCCATTTGTGTTTTCATATCATCTTGGTTTTTCTCTAAATGTGAGAGTGGTGTAATGGGTTCTGCCATGTAGTTCCTTAGTTGCATGATCTCCTTCATCTCCGCCTTGTTTTGTTTGTGCTGGCAGTAAGCTATGTAGCCAGCTCCGAGGACTGCAGCACAGTAGAATCTAATGGACAAATATGTTGTACAATCTATGATTTGTATGTTAGTAAGTAAAATTTGTCCCGTTTTCAAGAAAAGTAAATATAATTATTTGGTTTTAGAATTTTATCTATGCATGTCAATAAATAATTCACAGAAAAGAAGTAACAAAACTAAACACAACAAAGTTGTCATCAAAATAAAACCCGTCATTCAGGAATAGTGTACAAGACTAGCTCACACACTATTTTACGTTATTACATCAATCCAATTTCCTGAAACACTTGAACATTTTACAACTGTGTCAATCTTTATCTGTAAATAGTTATTGATGATGTATTATTTCTAACTGATAAGTTATTTTTATCAAATGCCATTGTATTCTAAGATACTGTATGGCATAGCAATAACATATTTTTTGTACCTAAAACATCAAATTCAAGGTAAAACAAAGTAAACAAATGCACGCCAATTATTCATCGAGGTGTACAATAAGTGTTTACATTTATAAATACACAAGACAATTCAGTATCGGCTTCGGATTTTACTTACTTGAGCGGACGATCTCTAATTTTCTTGTAGCTCCCCACATAGCTCAGTGTTTTAAAACTTCTTACGGCGACTTTGTACGACATTCTAGTCGAATATATTTAAACGACTTATTTTAATCAACTATTGCCGGATGAAATCAGTAAAATTTAGGAGCCGCTTGCCTGACAGTGTTTGAGGTTGAAGTCTTGCGACGTATTGTAGTGTTTACGTACTCTGTGATGACTTCTCGCTTTGGTTGAAGTTGTTCGACGTTTATTTTGTTTTCGTGACCGAATGACAATTTTATTGTATTCCTCGATAACTTCTTTCACATAAACTGACTGAAATTCAGTAACTGAACTGATAACACTGACAACATTGTGACATCGAATACATGCTAGACAGCTGTTACTGACACTGACAGGACATTACCATGACGTTATCAGAGTGCGCCCCCTGGTGGCTGCAGTCGAAGGTGGCTATCAGCTGTTGTGAAATATTTTCCTCTGCAAGGCGTTCCGTGTCGCGACTACATGCGCAATATGCGTTCATCTCTTTCCGTAGCACGTGCGGCGAGATCGATCGCGCGTGTCGCGCTCTTTCCGAGCGGCGAGCACCGCTAGCGGTACCGTAGACCGGTTCGGCAGATCAGCAGTCCGCGGTCGGCCGTGTGCTGTGTGACGGCGCGCGTCAGTGTCGGGCGGAGTGCGCGTGTGTCGCCGCTCCCAACTATCGATCGTCGAGCAGACCGCATTGCCGTACATTCCGGAGGCGGTGCCTCGCCTAGTTTTCGCCGATCGTCGGCGTGGCGGTCGCGTGTCGGCGTCGGCGGCGGCCCGGGCGGCCCTGCGCAGTAGCGGCGCGAGCAGCGCGGGAGCGAACCGAGCGACCGACCCTCCTTCTGCCAAAACCGGCTCGCTGTCCGCGGCGGACGGCTGTGATGTAGCCGGGGCCGGCGGGCGAGCGGCCTTCGGACAAAGGACCCGCGACTCTCGCGATTCGCGATGAAGAAGTTCACTTTCAAGGGCGTGCTGGACGGGTTCCGCAGCTCGGTGCAGGCGGCGCCGCGCGGGACCGAGCAGGAGATCCAGGAAACCCTGCGTCCAGAGCACTTCCAGATAAAAAAGGTGAGTTATCCGAACTTCGCGCCGAGATTTGGCAGATAGTGCGACCAGGTCGGTAGTGAGTGGGGCACGGCCACTACGCTCGAGTTGTGCCGTATTTATGAGGCCGGCTCGTCGCACGTCGCAGCGCGGGTTTCGCGTGTGCCCGTGTTGTGTAAACTACGGTGCGTTGACACGACATCGCTACGCACCAAAACAATAGCCGATACGACAGTGTCGCAGCGATTTATGATTTGTCCGAGTGCGGGATAGCGATCCCAAGTAAGTTTCTAGTTTCCAGCCGCAGAAGTTAACTTCTGTGAAACTGTGGGTTTATAGATTGAAGGTTCGCGGTTCCGCTACGCGCTTACGTCAGGGGCTGCCCTTGACCGTGCGATTTGTTAGCACTATAAACAATCTTTTTACTACGTTCCTCGGTATTTTAGCCCACGGAGGGTTTGGTCACGAATATCTGACGATTGCCGCTTCATATGTCGATATTTCGGATAGCCGCGGGTGGTAGGTGTCTGAATTGCCTTTATATTGAACTGATAAGCGATTAGATAAACGTAGCTGCACAAAATACTTTTTCATATTCCTAGTTCATATGAATGTATTACATAGAATTGTAGGATAAAATATGTGTTTCTTTACAGTTTATGAAGAAATAAAAAATGTTTCGAATGTCTTAAATTTCTCATTATATTTTAAAGTCGAAATAGTCAAAAAGCTTTATCTAAAATGTATATACGTGATAAATTTCGTTATTATTAAAAACGTTAGAACCTAAAAATCGTTAAATTC